>JAUZND010030647.1:0-23009 GCA_034780555.1 Coelogynopora nodosa
ACGCATAAATCTATTTATAGGTGAGCCAGAATCCACTCTTCCTATACTACTTGCCTTCTTAACTGGCAACCTAGTATTATGTTCAAATAATTATACAAAAAACTATATTATCTTGTATAGTCGATCTAAAAAGGCCATTAATAAAATAATCCTTTTAAACTACAAAACCACCATAGCCGTGGGTTCAACTGTTTTCATATAATAATGTATTTATTATTATATTATTTAATCTACTTTGTTTGTATTACATTTAAAAAAATCATAACATATATTTTTATTTAAATCTTTGTAATCATGTAAACACATTGATTTGGAAAGACTTTGTTAAATGGCTTTATTTCATAACACGATTAATTCTCATGAAATAATTAATAAGTGATGCCACACTAGGTATTTCAATATTACCTTTTTTACAATAACAAAAATGAAAATTTGGCACGATATTGAGAAGGACCTGGAAATGTCCACATAAAACGAAGTGTCTACTTAACTTAATCTTTATATAACGTTTTGATGATTTCTTTATTCATAATTAGGTTACTCTCAAATAGTACCCCTTAATTAAAAAAATAATTAACATATATAACAAAAATAATAATTAACGACTAAATTTTGCATTTCCAATTAGTTATAGTAATGCTGTATTCGTTGTTATATCTGAATCAACATAAACATTAGTTTGAAATTAATAGAATTTTATAAAATATTTCTAGGCATCTATACATTATGATATTAATTACGATAATTTCATTAAATTGTATACCTATATGAATATGATTCTATTTGACATTTTGCAGATGCAAGATAATTTTTTTAAATTCAAAATTGATGAACACATTTGTCTGACAATTACTTCATTGTACAATGCAGAATATATTCATTCATATATTTTTATTTAGCAAAATTTATTCATGATATATTTTAATGTATTTAAAGTTGATATAAGTGCCTATAATAATCCCTTTAAATATACTGTTTATCCATTTCAATATTTAAATAAACTTCAATTCCCAGGCAGCATAAATTCTATTTAAAAAAAAAGTTAAAAAGTCGGTGGCTGCCAAATTAAATTACATTTTATATAAATAAACGCACGAATTTTTACAACGCTGTTGTAACCTTCCGGTATACAAGATAAGTTAAGATAAAATGAATCCATGTAACAGATATCGGTATATAGTCATCTTCGCATGAGTTAAGATCACATATAGTATCTAATATCTATAATAATGACAAAGAATGTATTAAGAAATGCGCAAGCTATAAGAGCAATTAAAGATCGATAAATTGTAAATGTATTAGGCGAAAATGTTCAATGACGTGGAGCCTCACCAACGGTCAGGTAAACAATCGCTTTTACCACAGATGGGAAATGGTATACAACAAAATAACATGCACCTTTGAAGCAATTGCTACATCGGCTTTACTATTCGTAAACTACATCTGCACATCAAGGAACATCCATCCATCCTCGAATAGATTAGTAGTTCCATCTTACTAACAACACTGAATGACGTGTCAAGCGCTCTTCACGTACGAGTTTGTCTCTAGCGACCTCAACATTGTGGGACATCGGATATCAAAAAATCGTTGTCCCTCGATCAACAGTCAGATAGAAACCGAGCATTTAAACGATTTAATTTAATTTGATTTGAACAATTTTAATTTCCTGTCAGCATAATTATACTAGAAAAAAAAAGTCAAAAAGTCTTTGGCTGCCAAATTAAATTATATGTTATATTTATAAACGCACGATATTCCATGCCATGCCATGCCCTACAGGAGGAAGAGCGCAAACTGAAGCAGGATCTGATCCTGGACAAGCTGAACCGCACCGTGGATAGCACCGTGGAGCAGACACGGCTGTACGAGGCCCAGTTGGCCTCGCAGGCCGCGGAGAGGGCGGCTGCGGTAGCGCGGCTGCACGACGCCGAGAGTCAGATCGTCAAGATCAAGTCGGAGAGGAACACGCTGATCATTGAGTGGAAGTCGTGTCTGCGCCAACTCGAGAATCGGAATAATATCTACACGGAGCTCAACGGGAAGAGAAGGTGCGTGCGCTCTGTTGCCCCGCCAAACACTCTGGTTATATCTTTCCAATATGGGATTTTTCATAGCAAATGAGATCTTTGAGTTCAGCCCCCTGTTACAGTCCTAAAGTTTAACTTCAATAAATTCAAATCGTTTAACCAATAAATTCATAACGTGTAATCTAATAAATTCATAACGTGTAATCTAATAAATTCATAACGTTTAACCCAATAAAATCCTAAAGTTGTAGCCTACTCCATACAATCCTATAATTTCAAAATTGAAACCTAAAATATTTATAAAACCCTACAAAATAATAATTTTTAACTCTATAAAAAACTAAACTTTAAACCCCATGAAATCCTAAAATCTTAATTTTTAACCTCTATGAAATCTTAAACATGACTAAAAACAATGGTTGATATGACAATATTTATTATCACTGATACGCAATACATTTCAGCGTACAACACAAAGTCTTGTACAATGTCAGCGTCATTGTGCTCGTAATACTCTCCGACGAGAACAGTAAGCCAATTGACAAATCTCTTATTTGATTTGATTCATGCTGGATTGTCAACAAGGTTAGAGCACCTACAAGCTGGACACTAATCCACAATATGTTACAGTTATACGGCATTTCAAATCATTACATGGGATGAATAGGATATAGGGATAATAAATGGGTCATCATTAATAATTTTTCTGATATATATTCAATAATTCAATAAAAGAACCTTAATGATGGATTACTAACTATAGCATACGTCTTATCAGTTTGTAAGTATCACAATATCAATAGTATAGCCTACCTTCCACTTGACATGAAGCCGCTTGTCTATATATATACTATAGATGGATAGTCTTTGTGCAGGCAGGCTGTAGCCAATCCCCCGCCCATCCCGCCCATCCAGTGACCGAGAGCAGGAGCTGGTGAACCTCGCCGCGGATCTGGGCGGCCTGCGACGAACCATCGGCAACGCCGAGTGCGACAACGAGAAGCTCACGATGATCAGCAACCGGGTCGCCGGGGAGATCCACTCGTTGCGCCGACAGTTCCGCGTGGTCCAGACGAAGTACGAGGCCACCCGGCAGGAGTACATCATGCAGTCGCGGATGTTGCAGGATACGGAGGAGAACCTGCAGCGGACCAGCCGAGTGAGCACAGCAAGGCAACCATGTTGAACTGAAATACACGATGGTGTCGCTGCTGTGTGCCCTTGTGTTGTTTTCTTGCTGTGGAGGTGGTATAGATTAATATTCACTGTCTATAGAATTACTACCAATGTATTGATATGAATCAACGGAATTGCATTGGGTCATAATATAGCAGGGCGAAATGGGTACAGTTTTGCAGTAAATATTTTTGTCAGTAAAGGAAAACTCGTGTTATTTTAGAGACAACTGCACAATAATAGAGAAGACCTTCAGAAATGGAATTAGTGATTGGGTTTCGTTTTTTTGTAAAATTGGAGTAAAATTAAAAATAGATATTTTTAGAGTTCAATAATAATTTCTAAGAAAAAATATACTTTTTTACAATAATTAACGAGGCAATAATACATATTATAATGATTTCGAATGAATTGCTTTGGATCGGTTCTAAAAGGAACTTTTTTAATTTCTAGATGATCATTAGAATATTGAACAAATGGAATAGTAAAAAAATATTTTATACAAATATATATGCTATTATATCTCTTCTACTCCATTACTATTACAATATTTTTATAGTAACATTTATATGATTATTATATTCTATCTATATTATTCTATTCTATTATCTTACATTACCTTTTTTATGTATTCTATTCTACAGTATTCCAGTACTGATACTCACAGGAGCTCTTTCACTAAATTCTGATCTCTCAGGACAAGCAGGGCATGCTCACCGAACTGCTCCACCTTCGGGAGGCCACACAAGAGGAGGACAAATGTCGCAAATCGTTGGAGGACCGCTGTGAGGAGGCTCTCCGAGAACGCCTCGTCCAAGTCAACATCTGCGACCGCATCTTCAAGGTAGGCTACCTTTGATTACATTGAGTATTCATGCAATATACAGTTTCGATCATTACTGTGTTTAGTATAGTGCGATATTATAATCATATTAAATTTTATATATATATATAAGTATGTGTTTATTCATACAATGATGTAATTAATAAATATATATTATTTTTTCATTATTTTATGGATAATTGCATATTAATTAATTTATTTATTGTACATTATGCTAGTTGAATCTGAAAACAGTGGCTAAATGATTGCAATTTTATTGTTCATTTGGTACGTGGGTGTGTACATTATTTATATGAATACTGGGACGTAGAAAAAATACTTTATGATATTTGTTTTTTCATTTTTAAGTACTTTTAAGTACTAACGTCACATTGATGGATTCTGAAAAACAGCCTTTTGTTAAATATGCTGAAAGCGTGAAAGTTTTCTAAAGTACCCATGTTCGCTTGTTTATATAAAATTTCTTAAATATATGGCATTTTCTAATTTCATTTCAATAAAAGAGACCCTTTATACACGCACTCTACCAATCTTTCCAGGATCCGCAATCATACAGTTAATGTAGTAAATGTCACGACTCTATCGCACGCAGGAGACCCACAATCATACAGTTAATGTAGTAAATGTCACGACTCTATCGTACGCAGGAGACCCACAATCATACAGTTAATGTAGTAAATGTCACGACTCTGTCACACGCAGGAGACCCACAATCATACAGTTAATGTAGTAAATGTCACGACTCTGTCCCACGCAGGAGACCCACAATCATACAGTTAATGTAGTAAATGTCACGACTCTGTCACACGCAGAAGACCCACAATCATACAGTTAATGTAGTAAATGTCACGACTCTGTCACACGCAGGAGACCCGCAATCTGCGCGACCAAAACCGGCTACAGGAGGAGCTGTTCGTGGCAGCGGACAACAATCTGGCCGAGAGTCGTCTGCTCATCGCCGAGCTGGCCAGCGGTGCTGAGACCGACGGGGTGGTTGTGGCCGGCATGGAGACCAACATCCGGGAGAGGCACGGGATCATCGACCGGTTGGAGCACGCGATTGGCCGCAACACCAACGCCATTGTGCACAAGCAGGACGCGGTGGACCGGCTGTCCAAGGAGCTGGCCCGGTTGCTTGAGGAGGGCGGGGTGAGTGGGCACAGAGGGTGTCTGTATGTTGTCCAAGGCTTTTGTTTTGGGGAGGTTTTTGGATTGGAGATGTGTTTAACCAGACTGTCTGGCAGTGGATAATTGTGCATGTTGTTCATCACTGAATCGATATTTTGGTAAAATCCATAAAATAAATAATCCATCTGCTTTATATATTATTTGTGTTGAGTGGAATTAATAAAACATGTTTTAGTTAATTATAGCAATTTGTGTGTTTTTAAAATATACATACTTTTTTAAATTGAAAACTAAATTTAATTGATAAGCTATACTATTTCAGCTATTTAGATTAATTAAATATATTTATTATTATTATATTATATAGCAGTTAAATTTACTATTAAAAAATTAGTTAAGTAGTTAATTCACTGTAAAACATTTCAGTGTATAATATAATATGATGATATAAATAAACGTAGTTACGCTATTTATATCATATTATTAATTACATGAGCTGTTAGTTGTAAAATATTTTTAAAAAATTAAAAAATTTTGATCATGGTTTATTTGCCCAATATTGATAAAATACCGACGACATACGCAGATGTTTAAACTATTGATAAATATCTATAATCTTACCATAACCCCATTAGTTGATGTGTGGTATGTATTCATATTATATATATATATATGTATACATTATATGTCTTTATTTAAACGTTGAATTAACGCTGGGCAAACAGCTATGTGAACATGATATATTTCAAAAAATTAATAATTTGCATATTGCTTTTTTATTTTTAAATCGATGATACTTATTTTTTCTAGAATATTAACTCGTGTTTTTAAAAAAAACTATTTATTTAACAAATCTTATATTCAATGCATTTGGATATAGCTCATTTGAAAATTGTTTGTACATATTATATTCCGTTTAGTTAGTAGTGTTTTATAATATTGATTGAGACAATTATTATTACACATATCGTACATGAAATTCTTTATAATATACATATAATTAAATAGTTTTTAGTAGATTGTCTATTTTATTGGAGTTGCACCACATAATAATCAAAGATCGCTGATATGATTAACTATAGTTACATTTTTATATCACGGAGTGTAATATTACAGCATTGTATCTCTTCAATAATATTTGCATTATAATTTATATTAGCATTATCGCACCGAAAAAACTTTAATATAATTATTCTAAAAGTATTAAAATTGGAATATGGTATATTTTACTTAAAAACTTTAATGTTTAATTGAGATATCTAGCTAATGGTCGTGTTGATAATAGCGGATAAAGAGCATTAGCATATAAAGAAAGAGTATTATTTGAATTAATATTATTTGAAAACATTAATAGTTAAAATTAATCATTTATAGTTAATTAATACTAAATATTTTTGGCAAATTCCATCCCATAGATAATGTCCATACAACATGTTTATTATTTATATATTTAGATTGTGATGTTATTTCATGTCATAGGTTCAATTTAGCATTCATACATTTTTACGTCCACTGTAATAAAAAAAAGTGTTTTTAAGTATTGAAGTTTAAAGTGTTGTGAAGTGTTAAATTGTTGTGAAGTGTTGAAGTGTTGTGTGTTTATCTTGTCTAAAATAGTAGATCTTGATAAATTTTGTGATAAATTTTGTATTCACCATAAATAATATTATTTAAACATTGTTAAACGATTTGATGAGTCATGAAGAATAATTAGATAGCTACTAAAAAATTACGCGGAAACGGATATATTTTCTAAGAGTTATGTCGTTTTTTTGAAAATATTTTATTTTATACTACAACGTTTTAATAAATTAAAATCAAATATTGGAATTGAGTTCATATTTTGCCAGAATAAAATATTTAAAATTATTTCGTTTTTTCGCTAAGATGTTAACAATTGCAATCTTAAATCAGATTAGGTGATATTTAAAACAAATAAAACTATCATGAGCGTATTTAAAATATAAATTGTATTAATTATAAAGCGAGTTGGTGTCAGTTTTGCTCAACTAACGTATATATATATATATATAATATATATACACCGTTTTCTGTAAACGATGTTTTGTATTTTTTCTTACAAAATGCCACAATGAAACAATGTATGAAATTTATTAAATATTTATCATTTTCTTATACATTTTTAAACACATTTTATCATAATAAACAAAAAATCGCTTTATTAAAAAGTAGCTAAAATGAAAATAGTTAGTTATTATTCTTGCAATTTGAAGGAAATTAAATAGGAATTTATATCCGCAACTCTAATAAAGCTTAGAAAATTAAGTTGTCTACATTTGCATATACCACGAACAGATTTTTTTAAATAATTTGCTGAATTTCTGTTAAATGCTGTAAAATATTTTCCAGTTGTTGCAAAAACGCAAATACCATATAAAATTCACTGAGGGCGTGGTCGTACCCAGAAAACATTAAATAACTTGCAAATAATATCCTGTTAATTTCGGTTGTAATTCAGTCATTTTCAAGACGTTATGTTTAGCTATAAGAACATGATACTGACATAAAGACACCAAGTGTGCATATAGTTTATGGTAAGTAAAATATACTACGTAAAACAAGCGAGAAATAAGTTCTAACAGAAATAGTATAATATAATGAAAATATACACCGAAAAAACATTGAACAGATGTCAATTTTTGAAAATATTGTAATATTTTAACTTTTAATTTTAGCATACTAGATTAAGGGAATAAAACTGCAACTGTTTAATTTATGAGTAATTAAAATATTTTACGCTTTTAACATAATAACATTAAAATTATATATAATAAAGGCTACTTTATATCGGTATTGGAACAATAAAGGACGTGAAATGCAGCATTAAAACTAAAATTGAGTGCTGTCGGTTCCTTAAAATCTGTCAAATTATACTAAAATAATTAAATAACATAATGTTGACACCAACTGAAATCTACATAGTGCGTCTCACAGAAAAATTATAAATGTCACAATTTTATATGTAAATTAATTAATTATTTATGTAAATTACAATCAACAAATTTCTTGTCAAATATATTGTATAGTCTAATAGATTGAAGCAACTTATGTGCCACATTAATAATGTTTAATGCTTTATACTTTACTTCAATATATAAAGATAATAATCATTTTGGCCAAAAAAATACTTGCAACTTTAAAAAGTACATACAACATACGTTATAAAGTTTATTTGAATTTAAAAAAGAGTTAACCACGTATAATAGGTAAATTTCCCGTCCTAGTTTCGGCTGTAATTCATCCATTGTCAAGGCTGAAGTTGTCGTTTAAATAAAACATTACGCTAACATTATCGAATACAATTGTACAAACTGAAACAGAATTGATGGTAATCAAAATATACAGACGACAAATATCAGCTCGAGAGTTGTTAAAAGAAAATAGAAATACAACTTGGTCTTTCATAATTTACAGTCATAGCCAGAATGGATG
Source organism: Coelogynopora nodosa (assembly GCA_034780555.1). NCBI lineage: Eukaryota > Metazoa > Platyhelminthes > Proseriata > Coelogynoporidae > Coelogynopora > Coelogynopora nodosa. Next base: position 8,632 of record JAUZND010030647.1, read on the forward strand.
GTACACCTATATAATATTGATTTTAATTTTAATTTTAATTGAACAAACATTATTTATTTCGAATTATTTCTTCTCAACATACAACTACTATTTAAATTTAAGTTGTAAGAAAATTAAACACTTACTTTTTGTTTTGTTAATGATCTTTTCTGAGCATTCTAAGTTGGAATTTCCAGAGTATTGTTTTTATATTAAACAGTATTTTCTATTGTGTAAAAGTATTTGAATCATGACTGGATACCGTTTGACGGCTGTAACACGTTCTCAAGTAGTAATACTTAATACTGAAGGATATTCTATAATGTGAAATTGCAAATAGACTTAATTTAGCCGTTACTACGCTAACAATAAATAACAATAAATAATAAATAATAAGAAATAATAATAATAAATAATAATATTAAATAAATAATAATAAAAAATAAATAATAAAGAACAATCAATAACTACAGAACCACTGGTGGATATTGTATCATTGCATATTATATCATTGTATCTTCCACATCCCAAGTTACAGATAGGGCGATTGTTTCAACAGTAAAACAGAACCCCTTTTCCTTCTTGTCTTGTATTGAAGTTGATCTTCTTCCTCATTCTCCGAGTACCCGAACAATTCGACAAAGATTATTCAACTCAGACTTGAAATCTTATCGGCCAGCTAAAAAGCCTCTTATTAGCAAAAAAAATTTGTTAACAGACTTGCATTTTGTGAAAAGTATCGTAATTGGACAGAGGGATGTTTTCCGATGAAACTACAGTTTGCCATCATTTTCTCATTGTGTTCGTCGACTTACTAAAAAGAGCTTTGATCCACTGTACACTTTAAAAAAAATGAGAATGCCCCAAAGATCATGGTGTGGGGGGGAAATTTCCGGCTCTGGAAGATATTGGCTTTGGTACATGCCCAAAAGATACCACTATTAACGGACTAACTTAACTTTCAATTCTTCAGGAAAACTGCAGTCATTCATGGATATTAGGAGGCCGTGTGATACTTTCCAGCATGATGGAGCACCCTGCCATCGTGCTAATATTGTGACCTCATGACTTCAAAGAAACTAAAAAAGCTCATAGATTACTTAAAATTAGTTATTAATTGTCTGCATGGAAGCTTTCACAACCCTAAATCGCTACCATTTATCAGTTTCTATAGCCGAATTATATTTTAATTTGATTTCTTATTCATTTCTACAAATATATTAGTATGTTTTGCACCAACTCTCAATTTTACTGTATTATATTGGTTAATTCACATGATCTGCATGTTCCACAAGTTTTTACCAGAATATGAATTATCTTAAATACATACTCTAATTTAGTTAGGATAATCAGTATAAGTAGTACTTTGGTGTTATTAATGCTCCAATGTAAACAAAAAATTATAATTATATATTATCTCTGTTCTGTTGGAGTTTCATTCATCAACGAGACTCTTTATTTATATTTCTTTTATTTATTGAACCATGATGTTTTTTTGTTCTTTGAACATTTTAAAATCATTTTTAAACAAAAGGCTAAATTTGTTTACTAAAATTTGACTGCTTAATTTACCTTAAGATAGGTTTAAAAATATTAATAGTTTTGAAAATTGCTTATAGTGAATGTTGTGCCACACTTATTTAAGGTAAAAATATTATATATATAGATATATTAGACTAAAATAAATTAAAATATTAGAATAAAATTTCGAAAACCACAAAATTCTCTTACTAATATATCGCTGGACATTATAGTATATAATGCTTAACTTAATAGGCTAAATGTTTATGTTGTGTTGTATTGCATGTATATTATTTATTATTATCATTTTCAACAACTAAGCTTCACTAAAAGTTATCTCGGATATTGAAGCTCTGTATAAACCTTTCTTGTAAGTTCATATACTGCAATGATTGCAAATAATATCTTTAATATGATATACGTCTTATGTAGTAAATAGTTAGGTGTCGACGTTGTTAATATATTTACATAATTTGTTAATAAATATCTAATATCTAATCGTTGATATTATAATATATAGAAATTTAATAAATCATATTATTTCTAGGTATTACACCACATAGTATTTGTTGCATAGGGAATAAAAGTCTGTGTGCACATAAGATATATAAATTTCGTATTTCATTTAGATTTATTGTCTTGAATACGGTATATAATAATAATAAATATCACTGCTAAAGCACAGTCTCCACCATTTTCACAGTGTTCTTCTGCAGAAGCATTTCTCAATGTAAAGGATATAATAAAATAATTAAATATAGATAAACAAATTGTCCACCACATATCACTAAGTTCAAACTGTTACTGAAATTAAAGTTAAACAAATTTAACATACACAACATTTTTGCTTTCGCGTGTTTAGTTTTTCTAATCAAAACTTAAAAACCACAAAATGAATTGTACGCTTCCAGATAAGTTATAACAAAAGTGTGGTCGATAAATAACGTATCCCTTTCAACTCCTCCCAGATAAAGTTGGCGCTCCACTTTTGCGATAACAGCCAGGGTTTTCATCTCAGACTTTGACAAAGGATTGGTCAACTCGCAGGAACAAGATGGTGATAGCGAAATACGCACATTTCCATCCCCATCGGCTACTGCTGCTCCTGTCGGCGTGATTCTCTTCAACTGCCATTTTTGAGAGGATGGTTCGTACCGGGCCTCCAATCGGGGCGACTTGAAGCAGAGTCTAGTCTTTGGTAGATCGGTTGGCAATTGGTCCGAACAGAATGGGCACGTTGTGAGTAGCTGACTACGAGTTTGCAAGCCTTTCAAGCTGTTGTAAATTGCAATCTGCTTCCGACACAGCGTTCCCTGATATGGGTGTAAAGAGGCGAGAGCAAATTTCTTCGGGAAAAGAGTTGTATAGGGATATAGTTGAACTGCTTGACCAACGACATGATTTTTTCCTGGAATAATGATAACAATTTCACTAAACTGATCAATTTTGTCAACACAATCTGTTTGTATTTTGTTATTGGAATCAGCAATTAACTGATTTTGCCATTCCAGTATTATTTCTGATGTCAAATCTTTAAAACTCCATAAATAACTGGTGTTATTTAACTTTCTAGTTAGGAGTATTTTATTGTTTTGACTACAAAGTGCTTTTAAAATATTAATCCTATCTTGAATTGAAAATCTACCTTTCGAACTAAAACATTTTCCGTTGGGCTTGACATCCTCAGAATCGTCAAAATCGACCGAATTAGTATTTGATTTGACTAGAGCATGAAATGTGTAGTCCACTTCAGCTGCAACTTCTGGATCATAATAATCATAGACCACTGCCGTTGCATGTTTAGTGTCCTCGATAACCACCTGCTGTTGAACCTCCACAGAAACACATTTCTGATCACCTTGTTTAAAAGAATCGAAATAAAATGTAAGCTTCCCTTCACTTTGATCCAATCGCTTGAGGCCACCCTCCTGCATTTCTGTTCGCCTTATTAGATCCACTGAGTCTGACACTGGAACCCATCCGGACATCATTTTCATTTCCAAAACTACCATGTTAGACTCACCCTGGTCACCTGTAAATTTGGTGCAAGTCTGAAGAGCTGTTGATGCATTTTCACTGCTGGCAGTTTGATTGACTTCAACTTGAAAATGTGGAATGGAACGATCTGATTTCACCAAATTAAACATGGAACTCACTTTGAAAACCAGACATCCGGTTCCTGAAATTTGAAAGAAAACATTGTTGGGTACCCTAATAGGTACTTGCCACGTTCTAAATCGGTTTGAATCATTAATTGTTTCTTGTGTACTAAATCCATTAGCATTAATAGTTACATGTAATTCTTCATTTTTAGTTATTAGTATTTTTTGCGCGAATTTTGACAAAGAATGCAACCCAACAACTGTATCCTGTGTTGAAACCCAACCGCCTTGTGCATTTTGCGACTTGGTGAGCCAACGAACTGTTTTCAAAGATTCCATGATGCTTTGATTATTCATTAATGCAAGAAGAGCATAAGCTGTTGTTTCAATTTCACCTGAATTGGCGTGAACCCACCATTTGTTTGAATCTTTATTTTGATTTATTTTCGGTTTCCAATAAAGAACGCCATTTTCAGAAACTTTAGCATTTTTAACAGCATCTAAATATATGTGGAATAATTCTTCGTTTTCATTGGTTTTACTTAGCGCGTAAGCTCGAAGAGAAATTGAACCCAAGGAAAGCGTTTGTACATCCGGAGGAGTGTAAACAGTGATGCACCTGATAGCATTAGAAATAATATATTGACGATTAGATAAAAGATTAATGTCTGCTTCTAGCAATGCAGTAAGAATGAAGGCAGTCAGTGTGGCATTGTCGTTACCAACAGTTCCTTTCATTTCACTGTGTAAGACGCGCCCAGGTTCAAAAAAACATCCATTTGAGTCTTGCTGGTGTATTATGAAATCAAGAGCTGAGATTAAAACAGAATTATCAATTTCAATGTAACGGCGAGCTTGAATGAATGATCTAACAACAAAGGCTGTCAACCAACTGCTTCCAGATGTGTCACTTGTCCCGAAGGCTGAAAAGGAACCATCCCTGTGACGATAGTTTAACTGTCGATCATAACCATGTTTTATGTAACCTTTTGCTTTTTCTGCAATCTCCAGTTCGTTTATGTCCATTGCATTGAAATAATCGAGTATATAAATGCTTGGCACGAGACTAATCATATTTTGCTCACCGCAACCGTAAGGCCTGCGCACAAGGTTATCTAGATTTGAAATACTCGGACCAATAATATCAGCTGTCCAAATAACGTAGCCTCTAGCGGAGTCTTTTACAATATTATCGGGAAGTTTGGCCTCAAGCGTATTTTGTTTGACAGTTTCAATAACACATAACAAATCACCGACAGTTGCCTCTTCGAGAAACCCTTCAGCTTCAATTAGGATGCTTCGTTTAACGATGTCTGCAACTGGATATGTACCGGAAAAGTCTCCCAAATTGTCACAGAAATTGGTCGAAGCAGGTATTGCGGTTACTAAAATATCGTGTCTACCAAGCTTAAGACCTTCCACTTTGAACAGTATCGTTTTCTGCTCACCTTCACAAATACATAGCGTCGCTGCCTTTTGACTTTTAATGCGAAACGCGGGTGATTCCTCCATTCGAACATTTACTTCCAAGCACTTCTGAACGTAATTAAATATTTTTACTGGCAATACTGCTGTTTCGCCTCGAAAGATGGAGTAGGGTAGTGTCATCTGAATATAAAACGACATGAATGTTGTCATCTGGGAAGTTGACGCAATTGCGAGACCGTTACTCGACACACAATAAAAGCTTGACTCCCAGGTTGTCATGGTATCTGGTGTCGTAAGTTTTATCAAATTATTAGGGTTTTCTAAATATTCAAACATCCATGTCTCGGGGAAAAAATCCCTGACTTTCGGTTCTGCTGCCTTTGATTGATCGTTTGGTATTTGTTGGTCTTTAGGGCGAGCCTGCATATCCATTTCAAAAACAACATCGTTTTCTCTGAACCTTTTCTCTGTATAATGTGGACACTCATCAAGTAAAGGAAGACTAGTCACAATATGCAACCCTGCTTTCATAAAGGTGCCAATTATTTCATTGTCCAAATTAATAGCTCTATTCATGTTTACACTCAGTGAGCATCTATTGTTAATAAATGCCATAGTTTGGTGGTTCATTTGGACCATTTCATTATTTACATTTGATATATTTTTAATCAGTTGATCGATTTCTACGGAACCAGATTTTCCTAAAGATTTTAAGTTGATATCATTTATCCGGAGTGCACATTTGACGTCATTTCCGGCACTTCCAACATCAGCCGAAATTAATTTTCCTGGTTTTTGTTCCGTTGCCGGAAACGTGAAGTATGTTTCGCCCTGTAGCAAACACGGATGGAAAACATCAATGTCAACTGTATCGGCAGCAATAAAACTATTTCCAATAATCATGTGAACAATTAGATGACTGCTAATAAACTGATGAGTCGAAAATGATAAACTAACTATTCTTGACACAATAGTATTAAATGTTTCGTCAGCTTCCCAGTTGGTTACATTCAGGATTTCTAGAGGAGCGACTACACCTTTGCTAAGGACGTGTGCAGATATTATTTCATCTTGAGGTTTTTGGTTGGTTTGAATTTTGACATCTAAAAATCCAGAGCAAATGGTCGATGTTGATATATTTGTATAGTAGAGTGGTACTATTTGGATTGAGGTATTATTTGTTCTGAAGTTTTTTGTAGATATAAATGCGGTGCTTTCATCTTCTATCATTATTTGCTGTCGTCTTATACCACTTTTTGCGAAATTGTTTGTGTCAGCAGATCTAGGCTTGTTGTCACTTACCGATTTGCAATTAACTGAGACGGAATTGTTGCTGGGAGGAATTACTAGAAGTAATCTGCCATTTATGTTAGATTTTTGTACCACTGAATTAAACTGCCAGTCAGACACTGATGACGTGCACGATATACTGCCGCCCTGAAAAGGAGAGCCGTCATGATGTTTTGCTATCACTTCAGCATAGTATGGGAGTCCAACTTTGTGGGAAATTGGACCATTAATTGTTAACACCATTACGGTATACTGCAATTCTCCTAAATCCTTAGTAGCTGTGACAATTTCCTCAGTTCCTTCTTCTTCAACAGTGGCTTCAATTGATACTCGATAGCTTCTTCCACGAAAAAACATGCTACTATTAGTTAAGAAGTCCGTCACTGTTTCTCTGATTGTTACACATTTGTCTTTTCCATTTAAAACAACATATTTCTCTAAACATATTGCCCTACTAACATAATTCTTCAGTTTAAAGCAAAGCTTGGTCATTATTGTGCATTTAATTGGACGTTTTGTAGAGTATTGGGCGCATATCACGTAGTTGTACTCTTGTGTAGTGACGAGAAACGTATCAAATGCATTAATAGACACACTGAACTTGGGCAATGTGTACTTCAATATGGTTATTTCTTGTTCCTGCTTTATCCCATCACTAGTGCATACGATTTGCCACGTTCCCATACTGGGATCTTTTGTCAGTCGGAAGTTAAGACCCTTGAAGGCTTCCAGCCAGTTCAAGTCTCTCCACTCTGCCAAGCGCTGCTTCTTAGAATTGACTATATAAATTTCATCAATACTTGACCCGTGTTTTGTCGGTTTCAGTGTTACCGAATCAACAACGAGACAGCGGAAACGAATCGTGTCTCCCGGCTTATATACCGGCTTATCAGTTTCGATAAAAACAATTGGCCGGGATGCGAGTATTCTTACAGTTGTGATTTCAGATTTGATCTTCTTACATGTCCCATTTTCGCAATCCTCTATGTTGAAGTTAAGAGTGACCTGGTCAGTTAGGTTGGTTGACTTAAATGTGACAGGTATCAGTGTTTGACTCCTGTTGAGGTAGATTTCCCGGAAAATCTGGTAATCATTCGAGTCCGACTGGGCATAGCCAACAACCGTGAGACGATACGACAGTTTTGTTACCTGGACAAGAATCGTTTCTTTGACATCCTGATGAAAGGCCTGTGGAACAAGGATCACGTAATGTGCTGAGTACGCTTTTAGAATCCAGCAGAAAAGTGTAGTGAATATAATTGTCTTGGCATTACAGACACATTGCATTCTGATTATGGATTGAATTCAGACGAAATATAAACAGTAACATTTTGTCTTATATGTATATTGTGAGATATAGGATCATTGCGGAAACTCCACCCAAATTTTAACATCTTATTGGTGAAGTAATTTCGTAGTTTCAATTGGTTTTAAACATTTTATATCAGGCTGCACAAATAAGACAACATTAGGGATACATGTGAAATCTTTTCTTTCTATAAAGTTAATTTTTTATATTTATTTTATTTTATTATAGTTCCTTTAGAAATCAATGAGATCGAGAGAACAAATATTTTAGAAAACAGAACACTGTCGAGGCACACATGCCACCGTATTCCTTGCTGTCACATGTTGAAATTGTCAGTTGTAAAGATCATAATTATTATGTACAATTGGCCAGATGTAGACATTAAATGGTCATTTATGCATAATAATACAATTGTTTTATGGTATAAAATTTTAAAGTAACAGCAGGCTAGATAATTAAGCGCTATGTAAATTTATTTCGTGCTTCAGCAAACTCCATTTTCACACCTGAATATGTTTGTATTGGTACTTCATATCGGTTGCAATTATCCATCGCCTATTTACGCCATGTGTTCCATGGAGCAATTATGTTGTGCCGTATACATACATATATGATTATGTAACGAGTTGGAAGCAGGACAGGAAGTGTCGTTTAATTAAATAAATATATATATTATGTTGTGCTAAATGTTTGGCGAGTTTTTCACTGTAAGTATACTTTGAATAAAGAGGATATTTTTTTACTAAAATTTCTCCAAAGTGCTAATATAATATATTCCTACTTTTTAATGTTCAATGTTGACATTTATTATTTAACTGAACCTTTATCCTTGAAAATATATATAAATGTATTTATCTTTAATACAATATTAAATTATTATTATTTTTATTTTTATTATTAAATTCACAAAATATTGAATTAAATTTTTTTCAATTTTTTATTTAATATTTTCAATACAAACATTCCAACTCCTAATTTTTTTATTGATTCACTATAAATTATATAATATACATATATATGACCTTCCATAGAAACGGTTTTAAAACAAATTTTAATACATTACAAATAGCTTTTAATGTACGAATGTATACCTATTGTTATCTCATAGATGACTCTTATATTTTGTTTTCATTATTTATTGTATACATCTATTTTAAACAAAAAAATGTTAATTTAATATATTGTTTGAGTTTCCTCACTTTTTGACCGAGTCTTATTGGACAATTATGACTTAGATTTTAGATCTTAGATCTTGAACTTATGATCTTAGATTTCCCTAATCAGAATAAACAAACTGTATACTCAATTTAAATATTATACTTAGAAAGTGAATTTAAAATCCTGGTTCAAAATTCCGGTTAATTTAATCAAGATTTCAACATTTAAAAAAGTTTAGGAAGTCTCGTAACGACAAATAGTTTCCACCGCCGGTAGGCCTACTTCAATGTTATCTTAATCAAAATTCACGTCCAAGTTTATATTATTGAACCTTCGTTATCAAAATAATACGTATAAGAGTTCAATTAAAAACATTCGCAGGCGCTTTTACATGCCCAAAAACTAAAAAGAGAGGAGGTTTGAGTCAAATTGACACACGCGATACCGATTATGCCAAAATAAATGTTGTTAAATTTATTTTGATGAGTTAAAATCGTTGTGGTATAATTAAACTTACTACTTTTTAGTTTATATTATTTTATACAATTGTTTTACCATATTTTAGTTTTAAAAAATAAAACGGCTCAATTTTAAAGAGTCATATCCATTGTTCAGTATACATTAATATAACATAGGCCTAGAAATAGTATAGATGTGTATTTTATGAGTTATTTATGTATTTGATGTAGTTCCAGATAAACAATAACGAATATACATATCCTTCTACCTTTCATAATCAATGTCTAATAATTTTGTTATTCACCATTGGAAATAGTATTGAATTTGAAGCGAGTATTGTCAATTTCACATTGATTAGTAACTTACTTTGGGAAATACGTTTAGTATACCTTAAAAATTACTTTTCAATTTGACCTAGAACTCCTTGGTAGTCCTATCGTTTGCGTAGTGACAACAGAGATAGCATAATTATTGTCTCCCGTTGAATAACTTGTCAACAACACTAACATGATCCTCAATCCTCCAACGCACCTATTGTCAACTCGGTCACTCTGTCACCACTGCCCCCCCCCCCCAGTCGGAGCTGGGTCCGCTCGAGGCCACAGTGAAGTCGCTGACCCGGTCGATCAACCAGATCCAGGAGAAGACCGACACTATCCAGCAGGTGTGGCTGCGTGACCAGCAGAAGATGGTCGAAGACATCTATGAGCACGAGGTGATGACGCAGGAGGTGGCCCGCCTGGCCAAACACGTCACCATTATCAGAAAGAAGAAGATACGAATTGAGGGTGAGCCCACCGCTTAGCGGACTGTTTCATATAATCATGAATGTATTTTACTTAGCTCCGCATTCTCTCATTTCACTCTCATTCTTTCACGTTTTCTCCCACACACTCTTGATTGCTTGGTAAATTCCATAAATTTAATTCCCCCAATGTATTTATTTGTAATGTATTCACTATTATGTACAATTATTGACACCAATTATATGCAACATAAAATATTTAAGTCAGGCCAGTTTAATTTAAAAATTGAATTCACATTCTGATATCTCCTTCCTAATCTTTTTTCCCAATTGGGCAGCATGCACACTATGCCCACTTTCAATATATCAAGCTATGGGCCTATACGGCTTTATAATGAATACACAATTATTTGGTGAAAGTAAAAATCGATTACTTATATAGAATACTATTAATTTTATCAAATATCATTCAGGGTGAGACAGGGTCCTCCCTATACGAGAAGTCCTAATCCACACGAAACCAAATTCTAAACAAACAAACATTTGTTTTTATATCACTTGTCCAGTTTATATTTTACCACCTAATTTCTGCAATCCAATATTTTAACCAAATTTATAAATTTACAATCAGGTTGTAGCTTTTTAAATCGAAGTCTTTATCATTAGTTTTTCCTTTCCTTATTTTTAGTGCTAAATTCACCCTCTCTATCAAATTAATTGATTTACTCTTCTCGTTTTTTCATTTTTTTTCTTATGACTTTTCCTAATCTTAAATGATATTATTTTTCATGGTTAAAAATAGTTGTTTTTTTACCTTTTTGTAACTTGTGAATATTATTATTCTATCAGCCACTTTATTAATTGTTATGTAATTTTTACTTAATTTTTTGAAAACTTTCCAATGTGATATTTTGTTACAGTAATTTAGTTACAGTAACTAATGCTCTTTTCTTTGTTTTTATAAAGCCAATTGTGAAAGCGGCGTAGCATTTTGATTAAATTCATTGCCTATTATTACACTATATCCGTAGACATTTATTTTAATTTCGAATACCAACAGATTTGTGATGCCCCACTACAATATACATTATAGGCGAAATCGAGTCCTCGCTCTACGAGAAGTCCCAGTCGACGAGGAGCCTCCGCCAACTCCAGAACGACCTCGAGCGGCTCAACGTCTTCCTCTTCTACGAGCGCGACTCGCTCAGCAAGCTGCAGGAGTTGACCAAGTTCCAAGAGATGGACTTTGTCACGAGTCTGCGCGAGCTGGAGCGTGACTATCAGACGATGATCGTCAAGTTGGACGACCATGTCGTCGAGAAGGACAAGCTGCTGCTCGAGATGCTGGAAGTGGAGTAAGTAGGTTGTGAGGCACTGTCGCCGTCAACTTGTGTTGTTAAATATGTGTTCACAATCGGTGTCACAATATTGGGCCACTGTAAACCGTGGAGGGTAGATGTACATTTAAATTCGTAAATTTCACAACAATAACAAAATTAATTATTTAATAAAACTCACAATATGTTTGCCGTTGTACGTTTTGCCGCTTTCAAATAAGGGTATCTTTGCGTGTTTGTAGTTGTCGCTGTCAGCACACATTTCCTGGAACTGCATTATTTTTATTTTAATACTCATACAGGGTTACCGCGGTCATAGAAAAGCTGAAAAATCATGAAATAAAATGATTACATGAAGTTATGGCCAGTGATACGATCCTTTCTCTGCCTATCACATGGTCAAGCCTCAGTTGAAAGGGTTTCTCAGTGAACAAATAATCTCTTTTTGATATAATCAATCTGCACTTAATTTGTCATCTCGTCGTCACTTAATAGCTCACATCATATCAGAAGGACCAATGTTGTGTTGTCAAAACCTCTCTTGGCTTCTGTGACAATGGCTAGGAAACGTTGTAACTTGGCAACAACTAAAACAGCCTCAGACAAGCGTGACAAGAGTGCTCTTTTCACCGAAGAAAAACGGGACCTTAGTGCGATTGCCAAATCCAATGCCCCACGCCGATGTGGAAAAAATCCTAATGGAAAGACTTTTTTTTAATTCCTGGAAAAGTCGAGGAATTTTTTTAAAGAAAAATCATGGAACCCCCTGTCATAATTAAGTTTAAACCAACTTAAATCAGCTATGTTCGTTATCTAAAGCCCAGACAGATCGATGCATGGTTCTATTCATCGTGTTAGCAAACTAGGAATATGTTATTTGTTTACAAATTTGATAACTATCTTCAAGAATATAGAATGTGTTAGAACCTGTTTTGTGACATTCTATAATAAGCCCTTATTGATTATTTTTCAAATTATATCTTATAAAAATATTATTAAAGATTTTTTCTCGAAAGAACAAAAGCATAAGGTGTTAACGAGATTTTTAAAGCGTTATTTATATTTATCAAGAGAATTTTGCTCTTCGTCAAGGGAATGAACTGAAAGTGTTAATTGGAAGTAACAATATGAAAAAAGTTCGGCACATCCATTGATGGAGATAGAATCTGTCGTCAGTGTCTGTGCGAGATGGAGCGCCACAACCAAGTATCGGGCGTTGATCGTCATGAAGAAGTGAAGCCAGTAGTTAGTTTGTTGCTCCATCTCAAAGGTGTCCACGTTATACTCAAAATTTGCACCTCTTATTTGCTCTGATATTATTTTCGAATTTATTCATTGTAAAATTGTGGACACGCTGTGTCTGACTCATTGATATTTAACAATCGTTATTAACTATATTCAAAATCAATATCAATAAGGTTAACATGAATTACCAAGGGATTATTATTTTCAATTTATTTTGTTTCAAATATAATAATTATTTATTTAAATATAAAAATACACTATAGCATGTAAGTTGAGTTATTTTTGGCACATTTTCTTAAGTTGGTTATTCGTCCCACTATTTATTGTTCTCTAAAATAGTTATGTTTTCACAGCAGGACGAAAAGTATGGCTCTTCGTACAAAATTATATTTACCTATATTTAGGGAATATAATACGTAAAATATTATATAATAATAAATATATATATACATGAAATGTACATAAAACGTTTAGTTACATTCACTTTTTACAAATACGCGATATGGTATATTTATCATACATATTTTACATAATTAAAATATATGTTTTACGCATGCAAATTAACCGTTTATAATTTATATTAATTATATCGACTTTTAATTGAAAAACAGTATAATAAACACAAAAAAATACAATTTTAAATGGAATTCTAAAATGGTTTTAGTACTTAATTAAAAGAAATGTAACGTTAAAGAAGTTATCCGAGAGGGTGAGATTTGGAAAAAAAGATAACCACATTATAAATTCCCTCATTTATGGCATCTATTTTTTTAAATTTGTGAATAAGGGATGCTGTCTTGCTTTGATGAAAACATATAATTACGAGTGAACTAAGAACCATTTTTTTGTAAAAAGAATTTGTGATAGTGAATATGAGTGGTGTATACTGATGTTAAATATAATATGATCAGTATTACTAACAGTTCAAATCACCAGCCAGATAAAATGTTTACATTATCGTATTGTATTTGATGATTATCTTCTTGATTAATATCATTTTTGTAAATTTTTAATGTTTCCTTAATTTTATTTTTTTCATTTCTTTTCTTTACTCTTTCGTTAGTTATAATATTTATTAAATTCAGTTTTTCTAGCTAATGCTGCAAAATTTTATTATGAATTATTCCTTATTTTGAACGAAGTCATCTTTCATTTTGATCAAAGTGAACATCAGGAAAAAAGGATTTTCTTAAACAATATACATTTGTTTAATAAGTTTACCTCTATCGCAAACTGTTAGTAGAATATTTTTTTATATATGTTTTATGTATATTTAATTTTTAATAATATTATCTTTTGTTTTGACTGCTTTATAAGTTTAGATAATTGAAATCTTCACTGAAATTTGATAACTAGTGTTTAATAAATATTTAACAATTATTTCTTTAAAAAATATATATTGCACCAAATGTTCATGAAATTGTGTACACGATTGCACCAAAATTGTGCACCCTTCACCGCAAGAGTGTAAAACCCTAAATCATCCCCCCCTTTGGGTCATTGAATCACTATCGATCGCCACCCTGCCCCACTCACACCGGCAGGAGGGAGATTCAACTCTGGGAGAAGCGCATCCAGCTGGTCCGCGAGATGAAGGTGGTGGTCAACTCGGACGTGGTGCAAAACGAGCTCAACTCAATGAGGACCGAGATCCACCGCATGAAGGTTCGCTATGGCTATCTGCAACGGATGCAAGAGCGGCTCATCCTCGAACTCGAGAAGTCGGTGACACGGTCTGTGCGCATGGCAACTTCTTCTTACCCCCCTCCCCCCCCCCTCCCCCCCTCCCCCTCGACATTTCCTGA
>JAUZND010030658.1:0-23007 GCA_034780555.1 Coelogynopora nodosa
AGTCAGATTTCGTCCAGTTTTACCAAGACATCAATTCCAAAGGCAATTTCACTGCTTACATTTCTACATGGAAAAAAAGCCAGCTTTCTCATGCTCACAGAATGGGGAGATTATTGATGCTGGACATATTATCGCTGGTTCGAACTTGTATGATTTACATCGTTTTTCTACCAATGTTACGAGCTTATGGCTTTACACAGGAATAAGGAGGAACTTTTTGTAAACAATGTTGCACACACGTTTGTCAATGTCCAGGCGGTTGTACAAAAGAAATGATAGATTATAATAATGCAACATGGAGGTATTATGTATGTGATACAAAATCATATGCAACGGCAGTTTCTAAGTCTACTCGATTTAGTGAATTCCTATCGTTGTACCATTTTGAAGGACGTATACATATGTATATATATATATATTATATTTTATATTAAATATACATATATACATATTTGAATTGAATTTAAATAAATTGTGCTTCGTGAACTGAACATGATTATTTCACAAAGAAACTCTATCTTCAGTTGTTATCATAGATTTAAACAATAGTAACTAAAGTGGTTAGAGATTAAATCTAAAACAACTAGATGAGCGGTAATTCACAACTATAATAGTGGACACATTTTTTAACCCGTTATAACCCTATAGGAAATGCTGCGTAATAAGTTATGTTTCACATTCTATCGTTAATAATTTATAATTTTCTAGGAAAATGGTTCCTTTGTAATAAATTGCCTAATTATATGAGATTTAAGCATCAACATATACGAATTTTCATGAAAATAATTTTGACTGCTTCATTAATATGTATTTATTATGTAATTTAATATGTTTTGGACACAAAATACATGTTAAAATATTTAGTAAATTTCCTTCAGGTTGATTTATTTAAATATTGATTATTTGCAAGCTAAAACTCAGGGGCGTAGCCAGGAAAATGACCTAGGGGCCCGGGTCGATTTAGGGCAATTTATTTTTGTCGATGAGGGAAGTGGGAATTTTTCCTTTTTTTTTAGAATAAAAATTGTCATTCCTGAAATTTAGGGGGAATCTGGATCCGCCCCTGGCAAGTCGCGAAACAATTTAAAGCATAATTTGAGGCCGTGAACAAAAAACAAAAGTCTATAGAGCCGGAAATGCCTATATATTCAGTTGATTACTAAATACTAATGACATCGATAAGAGTTGAGTCTCAAGACTTAATACTAACAGCTAATACAGCTCATTCAAATCGCGTGAAATGCGTTGCAACAAGTGAATCCAATTTTGGGTGAGTTGTACTTTTGCCGCAAACTCAATGATTTAACTTAGAAAATAAATTTGAGTTTTTTCCCGTGTTTTCCCTGAGAAATTGTTTTTGCGTTTGCAAACTTTGGTAAATTTTTTTTTTATATTTCATATAATTGATATATATATTTATTATAATGTGTTCGCTATATGTAATATTTGAAATAATTTTAGAGTATTTTTTATACTACTTTTTATACAACATTTATGACATATCATTTATTGAAAGTAGAATATTGTTTACCAATACTGAATTGTTTACCAATACTTGCACCTGAAGCGTTTCCTTTATAAAGTAGTTAAATAAACCAAACAAAATATTTAGTAAAATATATTGAAATTTGAATAAAATTAATAAAAATTCTTATTACTAACCAGTTTTATCAAAAAATGCAAAGCTAGTTCGCTCCAGAGAATAGAAAGAATCGACTGATTTAGATTATGATTTTAACATTTATTTAAATCCCATTTTGCTAGTTCATAGTATAGCAATAAAAGAAAATATAATAAATTATATAAATAAATAAATGTAAGCCTTCTTAATTATGTATGCATCGCAAGGATAATAAAACATTTATGTGTTTAGTGTACGTTTTTAAACGAAAAATCATAAAATCCTCTTTTTAAAATTAATATTATTATTTTTACTATTATTTATATAATACTCATTTTTAGATTATTGACACGAAACACATTCAAGATTTATTTTAAATGAAATATTGAAGAAATCGATTTTTAATATTCTTGACTGATGTCAACAGTCAGAGAAAATACCAACGTATTCGCGATATTAAATTGTGCTCATAACCATAATTAACTATTTGTAAAAATATATATTGCAATTTAAGTAATAGATGCACAAAATTTGGGCATTGGATAAATCTAGAAAAAAATAAGCTGAATTTTTATCTGATTCAAAACTGTGCAATTGTCATTCTCACTGTCCTTATTGTACATTTTCAAACATAATTTATATTACTATTCTGTCTTGCTTCAGTTGGATTGATAAATATCCGAAGCATATGATCTCAAAAAGCAATACTATTACCTGGTCCGGACCAGATCAGATCACGTGACGCGTGTCACTCTGAAACATGTCGATTTAGTTGCAACTTGTTTGCTCATGTTTTATTTGGCTCATTTAAATGATATATTTATTGACTTTATTTCAACCATTTGATAGTCAGTGAAACAGTACTATAATACACCTGGTTGTGCATTGAGAAACAAAATATATATTAACATCTTCATTATTCCATGATATAACGTCATTTACATACATAAACAAAAATTTGATTTAAAATGTTGTACATAACTCTAAAATGACACATAAAACGATTCTACCAAGCTTGCGTTCAACAGTTACAAATTCTTCCCCATTATGAATGACTTGGGATCGGACAATGGATTCGACTCTATTGCTGCATAACATGATCAATTATGATCTGTAAGACAATGTTTTCCTTCATGTTAGTTACACATTGTAATATACCATAATACAGAATAATGCCATGCATGGAGATATCTATTGCAATTAAACTAAATAAATGGTAATAATACATCAATTTTAGATAAAAACTAAATCTTTTTGGTAGAGCATATATAGTTAATAAATCTATGAAAATATAATTTAAATCTATAAGTTATGTTTACATGACGTGAAGGTCATAAAGGACGTAAAGGAAATATTTAATGTTTTAAAAAAAGATCCAATCACAATAACTGTGTCATTTTATTATTCATATTGTTACATGTTAGTACTTATATACAATGTACATTGGCAATTTAGCTGTAATCACTTAATACGGCAGGGGCGGGGCGGATACAGGTTTCTTGTTGAGGGGGGAGTTCAGAACAATCTCCTGCTCCGTATATGGCGAGGTGTACCTACAGCTGAGCCTCTATAGCACCTTGTAACGCGGAATGTTGTTCTGGTTTATAGCTTAGAATGCATCTAAAGGCATATATCAAATAATCTTCTATGAATTATGTTGTTCTTCTAAATCAGAAGTTTTACCTAATGCAGTTAAACAATTTCTGAAATCAGAACATAAAAAATTAACCTGTGTCAGGAAAAAGCTATATAAAATGTTATTATGTAATGCATGTATAGTACATTATATTTTAGGATATACATTTATGATTTAGGATTAAAATATGCAAATATATATTTACAAAAAGTGATAGTTTTTTTTGTCTTAAGCCTGAGTGGGGTTTAAACCCTCTAACTCCCACCTAGATCCGCTTACTGTATGACTAAAATACGAATTATTTAATTCATTTGCCATGCTTTGTCAGGACAAATGTTTTTGTGGATAACGTTTTCGCATAAATAATAATAATGTTTAATTCATAGCTGAATGAACAAATAGGATCTATTTTTTTTCTGGTAATGTTTATTTTCTAAGTGACACAACGCACAAAGTTACAATAGTATTTTTCATACAGAACCAACCCATTAAGGGTCGCATACACTCGACTAACACAGCTGTTAGCCAGGAACGGGGAGTCCTAGAGCGGGCTCGAACCTATTCCGGGACACAACACCCTCGGCGTCTTAACCACTCGGACATTCCCAATATTGGTACTATATTTGAAGACATAAACTTAAAAGCAGACATCATAACCTCGTGGCACTTCTTATATATTGAATTATGTGACGGGAAAAAGTAATTGTGGTTCAGATGGTTTGACAATAAGACGCTGATAGTGGAATCCAGCTGCATCTTAACAATTGTACAAGAGTCAAGGAACAAACGATTCTCAAATAATGAAAAAAAAGAGTTATTTAACCTTCAACCCAGTGCCACTCTAGTTACAACCGCCACTTAAGATGAGTTTATCACAATATTGATCAATAATAATCAATTTATTGGTAAAATGTAATTCATACGTTTGAGTAAACTATAATACTACATTAGTGTCCAATGTAGCGAATACAAAACAATTTTTACTAATTTTCTTTGTGACAAATCAAGTCAAACAGAAACAGTCGTACATATCCACTTCAAGTAACATGTTCATGTTTATATTATATTTTTTATACTTTAAAAAAAAGGGAATTAAACAGTCGACTGTGACTCAAATTATTTTATCTCATCGACCTTTCTATCTGCTTTTTTATATCATCAAAAAATGTTGTTAAATATTTATTGTCAGCCGGGCGTTTTTATTACTTACATGTCGCTATGAATTAACTTTAAATTGATTGAGTTCGCCTGTATCGTCAATGTTTTGTTCTCTAATTATTATTGTCACCAATTAAGTCTATTTATTAAGTATTATTCATTTGGATGTGTTTGTAATATTTATATAAAATTATAGTTTCAAAATTTGAAATTGTATTTTGTCGTATAATTTGACTTACATTTCATTACTGTATAGTGATTTTAGTATTTAATTGTTTTTAAAAATAGAATTTTCTTGCAAAAACATTTGTTTGATTTATATCTTAAACTAAAAGTACAATAATTAATTGTTTTCAAAATTAGTATTTGTAAAGTCAGCAGTCTTCATATTTTCTAGCAATGAGAAGTGGATATTTTCGTTTATAATTGTCAAATTTGTTATAAAACTATAAACAAGTATAATTATTTATTACAGGTATGACCTATACATATATATATATTTATATCCACATTAAAGCTATTATCTATCCGTCACCTGAGGAGGGGGGGGTTACTACACATGAGCATATTTAAAAGAATTAATCAAAAACAGTAAAAGTTAACCAACATTAAATTATAGTTGAATTTTATTTATTTAGTCTAAATATAAAATCAATATTGGTATTTACTATTACTGGTATGTATGTATACTATCTAAAATATACAAATTTATGATTACCACAATTTTAAGTAATTTTTAATGTTTGCAATACATAGGAGAGCATATTTATGCAATGATTAATTATTTATACAAGTAATTTTTTTTAAAATTTACTAACACTTAGAAGTAGTAATTGTAATAAACAATATATAATATATAAAATTGTATAACAAAATACCATTTCCCAACTATTATAGGATAGTAAAGAAGGCTCACTCCTTATTAAAATGCGAAGTTTTGGTGATAACATACTCTAAACAAATACTCAAACATTTTGAAAACATACCATTTTTAATACCGTGACAGCAGAAAAAGATTGACGGGGGGCCAGGAATTATGTTAATATCGCAGCCATCCTACAGTCCCTTTATAATTATAATTTAAATTATAACGTATTTTATGTAATTAATAAATTATGCATTAGTAATAGTAGGATAGTTGTCGACTCTGGATCCCCCGCACTTATGCTCAACCCACCCCCCTCTGCCCCTTAAGTTATTAATACAAACGTTATCAATTATTTAACAACAACTGCGTAGTGTTATACAAAAATATAAATGTTTCAATTAATAAAAGTTTATTAAAAGTAATGTTGTCTTTTGTGTAGGCTATATAGAACAAGTTATACATGCATTGTAGTTAATACGGAATTGAAGCTGTATTAGCTCTTCAAACTAATTCTTGAGGAATCAAGTTTCAGCAATTAGTTGAAATACTTTTCAAATTTTCATGGATATCGATTCTTGTAATTTATTCAGCTAGGTAGTACAAATGCAGAAGTTTATTGTGTTAAGAAGTGATGTTGCCCTCAATACATATCTTGCAAGAGGATCTCCTTGTTGAAGTCGGTAAGCCATGCATGTCTTTTGTGGCATATGTCACCGTGTCATGATTTGATAAAACAGAATTATGTTTTGTTGAAGGAGATACTGTTTGTCAAGAGAATTGTTCATAGGGATAAAATACTCCCCAAATATTTACAGATATCAACAAAATTATCTTTGGAAAAGAGTGGCTTGGCTGCAAGAAGAAGCCATGACTCACATAGCTGCACATACCAATACTCATAACTGGCCTATTGGAAGAACACCATTTCCACCTTCCCTTCATGAAAAATAATGGTAACCTATGCAAAATACCGAACGTACAACAGAACACGAAAAAGAAAACATGAGTGACACCTTTTTATTTACCATTAATTTGGTAACGCATGGTAATTCACCTCCAGTTGGAAATAATGGCCAGAATATGGAATGACCAGAACACGAATATATGCGAGTTTGACGATGATTTTTTAGGTGTTGATGAAATCGACTCAGTTTTTGCTAATATTGAAAGTCTTGTTCATCTAATTTTTACAATTTCTATAATTGTACCGTTAATTTTACACGTTAATTTTCCCGGATATTATACTATTTCTAGGCGGTTTATATTGCGCGGTATATACTAAATAATCAATACTTTTTGTAGTTTCGATTGTTTTTTTAAAGTAAATAAATAGGAATGATTTTGAATTTATACTATTTTTATAAAAGCAGAAAAAACTGCATCATCGGTTAACAATATGTATTCTATGCGTGATACACTACTTTTCTTAATCGATTATGTTTAAATATAAAAATATTGATTATTTATAAATGTATAGACAATAATTTTATAATAGTCTAACATATTATGTAGATATATCTTTTCATAGTAAATAAGTGTGTGTGCAAAGATGACATTATATATTTTTAAATGTTCTTCAAAAACTCTTTTTTTTTAATTAAAAAAAACTAGTCGTGTCTCTTTCACCTTTTGTCAATTTTCGTTTTGAAATTAAATTTCAAAATAGAAAAGTCCTGAACGTGTTTTTGTTACTTTGATGAAAGAATGAAGCCTGCAGTAACAAAAATTAACGCTTCAATGATTTGAATCTTTTAAATGCTTTACATGCTACAATAAGCGACATTGAACAATGTGTACAAAATCTATATTTTCTTTATAACACCACTTTCAAAGTATCTAGTCAATAATTAGACTATGTCAGTAAAGTTGGCAAAATTTTAAAATTATATATTAAAAATATAATAAAATGAATTTATGATGTACAATTAGAGATTTGTTTCAATTTTTGACGCTAAAAATGTACCGAGATTATTTAAAAAGTATATTTGACTGTCTACAATAGATCTTTGCTATTATTGTGAGGATTATGATTTGACTTTAATTTATTTTTTATTCCTTCATGTATGTTGAAATTGTTTGTATTAGTTCTCATGAGTTTTGCGCTTTTGTATTGCCGAGCGCGCATGTTCTGCGTGTTACACAATTAATTAATTGATGAATTAATCGATGAATTAATCGGATTTAAAAACATAATCTAATCGAAACTGACTTTTAAGTATAGTTTATAAAAAATAATTATTTAGATACATGAAAGCTCTAGGTAAGTAAGCTATAAAATGCTAATTAAAAATAATGTATCTACCTTTTGAGTTGCAACAAAAATAAATAATCAACGAGTTATCAAATATATATTTATTTTATAAACTCATTCAATTATTTTTTTTCATTTAAAAACATTAAAGTTTGACACCGTATATATTCAGAGCGCTTCATTTCTACTTGTGTTATCATAAATAATATCAAATGATTTTCATTTTATTATTAAATTGTTAACCACATACGGCCGTATTACAGAACGTGGGCTAAGACTAACTTTTGGACTAACTATAGCCCCGAGGTCTAAATGCTTATTACAGATTGTACAGACTAGGGTGTTAAGGGTGCTAAGATATAATGCTCGATTATTATTTCCCCTCTTCATCAATTGGCTCTTGGCCCATATAACTATTTTCCGAGTCGCCTTTGTGAGTGTCAGTGACTCCGAAGTGTCACTTCAGGGTGTTCAGCTGTATAACAGAACAATGAACACTCTCACAAGTTCACTTTATAATATATAATTATACATACAAATATTATTTAAACCACAACCAGGCTATATTAATGCAGACCAGATAAGCTTAACTATTATAGCCGACGTAATTATAATTTATCTAAATATTTAATTATTTTTATTCAAAATATATTCATAATTAACATTTTATTGTAAACGAAAGAAACAGTGTTTGCGAGAATAATAATAGTAAATATACTTCAGTTTTATATGAACATAATAATTTTATGTAATTTAAAATTGTCTTTTATTGGATATGTTTTGTGACACTTAATACAAATATATTTCTTTAATACTTTTAATATAGACCAAATCAATTAATTTTGTGTGAGCATATCGTGTAAGTACTTATATTTGGAAATAAGTTAATAGTTTATTTTAATATAATAACTTTTAATAGTTATATTTTATTTTCGTTTACATATACTCAATATACGTTTTTAACAATTCAAAATTTTAAAACTCTTTTAAAGAAAGTTGTATTTTAATTATATAAAACATGCTGTCATGGAAATAATATATTCTTATCATGTTTTAAACATTGAAAAAATTACATACAAAAAAATACATTTCTTAATTATATGTTACAATATATAGTAAAAAAACGGTTAAAAAACTATTGTATATATGCATTATAATGCGTCTTTAGCCTCAGGTTAGCACTGGCACTACCTAGGGCTAAAAATTTGGGGAAGTTAGCACGTGGTTAGTGAATGTTTTTGATGAATGTTAATGAAAACTGCAGTATTTTTTTAAATCGAGAGTTTTGTTTGAGAAAATTTATTCAGAGAAAGTAATACGTCTAGTTTTCCCCATAATATGGTTTACTTTTGTCAACAACAAAATATACAACTTCCATTTATGTCAGAGGGAACCCTCACCTGAGCTTCAGCTTCCTCAGCCTCGCGTATCACCGCTACACGTTCCGCCTCTTTGCGAGCTTCTTTCTCCTGGTCCTGGCGCAGGGACTCCAGGTAGGCCTGGTCTTGTTCCTGTCGGAGGAGTTGGGTGGTCTCACGTTCCGCTCTGTGGAAGATGGGAGGTACACAACCAGTTACAGGAGATTAGGTTCTGTGAGGCTTAGCAGGGTTTCCACACTTTTTCCAGGAGTTTTCCATGTTTAAATTAATGCAAAACTGAGTTCTGCAAAAGCAGAACTGAACCTATTTTTTAAACAAATATATCAACTTTGTTTAAGCTATAAAAAAATTCAAACTATATATGAATAATGTTTTTGAGTAATTGCTGTTAACCTCGAAGCATCCGTTAAACACGTTATTTTTAAAACAAATTGTTGTAACACTCAATCAAATGTGACATATATAACAAAAAGTATAGTATAGCTGTGCTTAGCAAAAATATAACCTAAAAATGAGATTTCCACGTTTTTACTCTTTTTAACAATTTTCCATGATATTCCATGATATTTTCCACGCGACTTTTATTTACATGAGTCTTCCAGTTTTTTCATGAGCGTGCGTACCTTGTTCTGATGCAGGACACATGGATTCGCGAAATATAAATACACTAAAGTTTGATATATTATTAAATAATTAATTTAGCAGCACTGGGCTCAAAATTTAAAAAATTACTGTTGAAGTATGGTTTACGTAGTAAGTATTACAAATAAAAAGTTTGCTGTACATTTTTAATCAATGCAAAAAAGTAATTTTTCCTGCTACATTGAATCTTATACTATACCAACAAAAAATAATTATAACCAAAAAGGATTTATTTTAAGTGAAATAGATGCATAAAAACAGATAGGACCTGCAGCATTTTGGGAAAGTAAAAAAGTAATTGCTATACAATAGCTAAATACCGAACTATAGTCAAATACCGAATACCTAGATTTTATTTTGACAAATGTCATTAAATATCGTTTTAAACAGTTTCACAATAAGTTTACCTTGTTAAGTGCACAAATCAAATGTTACTTCTTCATTGATGTTTGGTTCATTCTAACTTAATGAGAATTGATCACTTGTTTTATGAACCGTTAAAATAACAACTATTATTAATATAATAATATTATACTATACTTAAATAATATTTCTAATTATATTATAATTATATTATAATTAACAAAATGATTTCAAAAATCAATCAATAGAAGATTGAATATAACAAAATATGATTCGAAGTTAATTTTTCGGAGTTTGGTGCGACTTGATGTCTAAAAAGTTACATAAAAACCTTACATAGCAACAAGTGCATTGATATTGGTTTTCAATAATACGGGTAGATATTGCATGCAGAGGTATCCTAACATGCAATGGTATATAGGAAATTCGTTGAGAATCATACCGAAATAAAAAGACAGATTTTATGATTTTAATTAATGAACAATAAAAATCTATTTTCCTAATGGAAACATGTTATGTATGACATGCTTGATAATATAATGATATTAATACAATGAAATATTCCATCTGATTAAAGTATCAGTTCACAGTAATTAAAGCATCAAATCTGAATAAATTATGCTTTCTGAAGAGAAACATGAAATGAATAGATGATGAATTTGTCAATTTACTCAAGCCGAACCTTGTGTGAAAATATTTTGTAAAAATTACTTCTGATAACTCTATAAGATTGTTTCGCTCAAAAACAATTTAAATTGAAATTATATTGCTATGGTAATGGTTGTTGTATGACAAGATTTCCTTATCTGGAGGACGTAAGCAATACTGTAAGTGCCTCGAGCACATCACACAGTTCCAGAGGTAAAATGCCATTGCTTATTAAAAATCATCTGTCTGTAAAAGTCAATTAGAGAGTTTCCGCGAAAACGGTACAAATTGAGTTAATTAATATCAAGCCTTATACATCACTTACAATTAGTTTAATTATCTTTTTATAAATATAAACTAATCAAATTTAAGCTGTTTTTTGAAAAGTTTTTCTAATAGTGTTCGAAAGATTATTATTTGTATAAGCTGGAAATTACAAGTTTCAAACTGCGCTAAATCATGTTTAACTGAACAAATATAAACGCTACGATGGTTACTGGTAACTGACTCGTAACTAATAATTGCAATTTCAATGCTTCAATAAATAGATGTCAAAAACAAAAAAGTTAAAATTATTAAAATGAAATTTACCGTAAATTATTTTAAACAAAAGGTTTCAAATGGTCAAACAGCTTTAATAGTGAAGCTAATTTTGGTATAATTAATTGCATGATCAGAGTATTAATTTCATATTGTATTCAAAAGAAAAATGTCAAGACAGTTCACGACAATTAAAGACACATTTTTAAAATGTATCAAATAAAAATATTTTCCATATTTTTATTATAGTTTAAACTTTTATATTTAAAGTTGTTTAAAAACATAAACAAATATACCCAACATTTTGGCCATAACTTTTTTATACAACTGACCAAAATTTAAAGCCAATTCAAGATAGTAGTAGTTTCAAATCTCAGAAGTGAATTTGTTTCTATTGTTTGGCGAAGACATGGGTTTCATTTCATATAAATCATTTCTCAGACTAGTTACACATTAACCGAAGTATAGCCATACTGTTAAAAAGTATAATGCTGTTATAAATTAAATCAGAAAAAATATATGTAAACCACAGACAACTAATTTTGCACGAATATAACCACTGCGGAGTCTTTTTAAATGACAACAACACGATAAGCAGCTTTTTATCTATTGTATTAGATAAAACTTTTTTCAAAATTGAAAATAAATACATCTATTTTTCAAATAGTAATATATTTTCAAATATTTTCACCCGCACTGAGCTGTTTCCGCAATTCACATAATTATGATAAAAAAATTAAATATTAAAGGACACTTATTTTAAACGAAGTTATCTAAAATCAAATCTAGCAATATAGATTAAATAAACAAATAATATGGGAACTTACTGTTTCCTCTATTTCAAGTCAAACTACCGATATCTAAAATCCAGGTAACATAGTTAACTCGTCCTACAGTTAATTAATTGGCTTCCAAAAAGCAGTCTGCGGGTATGTCATTTGAACATACGGGTAGGCCTATTGTACATGCTACCATTGAGTGCTTTCTACAGCTAATCAGACTGAGTATTATTATAGATTGAAGTCCATTTATGTGTTGGATTAATTTCTGCGGGCATAATTTGAGTATAATGAATACAATACAAAGAAAGATGAATGTACTTTATGCTATATCTGGAATTATATACTTATTAATTAAGTATTATTTAAGAATTAATTGCTATATTAAAAACAAAATGTTATAGGTGTGAGACTTTACTTCATAAATATTAAACGTTCATTATATAAAAATTGACTACCTGGATAATTTTATTGTATGCTGAAAATATTAAACATTGTATTCAATGCTAATTTTGAAAGTATTATATTTTAGGATTTTGTATAATTTTTATAATATCGTCAAACATTTTATTAGCTATTTAGGATCTTAGAATTTCTGGATAAATAAATTGTACAAGAGTATAAAAACATTGCCTGAAATTGTGAATATAAAAACTTATATTACTTAGAGTAGCATACAATTAAAAGGGTGATAATTATTGAAAAATGGTAAAAGTATGAAACAACATTGAAAGTATTATGACGTTATTGCGTGAAAAATTATAATTAATGTTGCTCAGTATTATGAACAAAGTATTGCATTACAACACTGACCAGCTTGAAAATGTGTATCACTAAGCGAAGAGTAAAACACAGAAAGTATGATAAAAATAAAATGCAACGTGGCGCAGCTGTTCCACTGACAATCATCTGAGTCAGATCTATTAATAATCAGAATTACGCATGTTAGCTGAACCCGGCGTTGAACAGTTACTTAAAATAGATTCAAACCTCGAGGTTAATATTGAAAACATACTTTGCACTGTATACATGATATCTGCATTAGAATCAAACATAAGACTGTTAGCAATTAATAAGATAGACCTACTAACACTACACTGAAGCTACTATTTTAGATAAAGATTTAAATAGACGCAAATTCAGTTGAGAATTATACTGAAATATGCATTCGCATAGGAAACAATTTCAATAAATAACTGTGTATTATTTTTACAAAAATATCAACGTCAATTATATTAAATACTATTGTTACTCTATACAAAATTTAAATCTTTAATACTTTAAAATAAAATATTTAACATCTTAATTTACCATTTCATTAGAAAAAACCACTTTTACTGTATGAAAATATTTCCATAAAGAAACAATGGTAACTATTGCAAATTGAAATAAACTACCTTCCACTACGCTAATGTAAAAATACGTGAATAAACACTTTTCACCATAAAAAATTGTTCAAAAAAGAAGAAAATTGGCACAGCGTATAATGCGACATAAAATGGTGTTATTAGGCCATAATCTAACTGTAATTGACAAGAGATAATGGGGAGGAAATTGTAGAAGAAAATCAATATTCTTGTGGTGTTAGATTGTCGCAATAATTCAGTCGGTGTATGTAAGCAAATCAATCAATATTAAATATAAACGAGTGATGATAAATCAATAATCTATCATTATCTTTTGTCCATATCTTATAGTACTATATATTAAAAATATTTTTTTTAATATTATATAGGTAGAGTTCAAGCGATTGACTAATAAATAATAAAACAAACAGGACAATGTATGTATCGAGCCAGTTTTGTTTTTATCGGTTTACAGTTTTTATCACCTTGTTTATAAGAAGTTGTTTCATGTATGTATTGATGTTTGTATTTGATAGTCACTATTCAGGACTATTCCAATAAAAGAGATTATCATTTCTGTGAACCGAGACTGTAAAATACTTGTCTCTATTTAATCATTAACAGTGGGCCAAAAAACCATAGTTGGATAATATTAAAATTATATAGACTTTGATAATACGTGGTTCTGTGCGTTTTCACATAACATCAAAAATCCAGGATCCAAAGTACTGCAGTTACAAAAATATTTATTATTTAATAAAAATTCTAGTCGGTGATGTTGGTAATGGGAACTTAAATACAGGATTAATATAGTTGCCTAATAACTAAAAAATAGTATTTATTACAAATGTAAATTAAATTTATATATTTCCATTGTCGACGCTTTGTGCGGAACGTCTAAAGGACAATCTGCCAATCAAAGTTTATGGGTCTATAAAATCGGTTAAAATGAGACAACTCAGTCTAACAGTAGACATGTATTAGAGGAATGTAACGAAATCAAATTCCATTACATTACGAAAACTTAACTAAGACTCATAAAAATGTACAAAATATTTCAATTTTTAAACAAAAAGATACCTTCACTAGAAAAATCCACTCTAATCATACTCGTAAATTAAGACAAACAGTTAACAATACGTAACTATTTTGATATACGGTATACATAAAATGTTACTTCAATGTACTTCAAACATAATAATCTAATAAGATTTCACAGAGAATTTTTTATTTTTTTTACATTTAAGATTGTATGGTCTAAAATGTAATATATTATGTAACTATAATGTCATAACAATATATGACCAATTGGGTGTGAACTACATACATTATAATTAATTTATTGTTAAAATAATATGAAAACCTTATAAAAATCCATGTAAACCTTTTTCAAATAACAAAACAATAATTGCAAAAAGCAGGCAAATACATATTATATGAGATAAAGTTACTTCTACAATAAAATCAATGAAATAGACAATAAAAAACATAGTAACGGTCTTCCAGTCCTAATACAGTATACTGAACAACCGGTCAACAACAAGTTCAACCCACCTCTCCTGCCGGGCAGCCACCAACGAGAACTGGTACTCCTGCATCACGGTGCGCAGATTGTCGGCCAACTCCTCCGGCAGCATTGCCTCCTCTATCCGGGCCACGAGGGTCATGCGCGACCCCTGCAGCACAATCACCGCCAGGAAAGGGTAGCTGTGCTCCCGCAGGTTCTGAGAGACACGGAACCCCTCCGGGCTGTTGATGTTGCAGGCCCAGAACACCATGCTATCGTTGAGTAGGGTGATAACTGTCTGGTGGCACAGGGTTCCCCTAGAAACGAAGGAAATATATCGATTTCAACTATAGTGTAATAACTTATTAGTAATCAGTTCAATTTTTTCCTCCTTTAATATTTTAAAATAAACAAAAACATTGTTAGATATATTTGTACTTGTATAAAAGTAGAATAGTGCGTTCAAATCGAATGTATTATCCAACTAATATTGTATTTGTTTTAACTCATATAACCTATGTAATGAATTTCGTAACAATAAAACAAATATTTATTCTGAATTTCCGTTTTTCAACAAATGTATCCACCGTGATTTATTTTATGTAATACTTATAATATATAAATTCACACATTTTCATGCATACTTTCATCTATAAAATTATGTCTCCCAAAACTATGTTTTTTTCAACAGAACATAACTGTTCTAAATAACTGTTCCACGAATCAACAAACATTGCCTCAAAGAATATATTCATTTACACAACTTGAAGTTATATAATTAGAAACAAAGTAATCGATTGACAGAAAAAACAACAAACTCTATTAAAAATGAGAAGAAATTATGAGATATGTACATATTGTTGTATTGTCTACTGATCATATATACATTAATATAACTATTAAGTCTATATAATATTGGAAACTACTAATCTCATGATTATATTTAATTAATCAATATATTAGCAAATAAATACAGTTATCGATTATTCTAGAAAGAAAAAAATTAATTAATGATGCAATCGGAATTGTATAACACGCTACTAAAGCCTTGTGGTGATTGGAGTACTTTACATGCCACTATATATACATGACAGTCGTTTTGCTTATCTAACATATTATACAAACATATACGATATAATATATAGCTACTGACCGGCAGAATTCGGGGGTATCTTCGTGCGAGTCTCCATGGAGATAGACCAACAAAAACTTCAGCTCCGATTTAGCCACTTGGAGAGCCTGACTGTAGCTGCCGCGGAAAAAGTTAGGATGTTCAGTTCCGTAATTAGACTCGAAGTCATCAATGAATCGACGAACGTCACCCTCGGGATCAGTTACTTCTGAAAAAAGAGACAACCGATTCGATACGATTTGTCAAAAGTAAACTATTTATATAAAATAAAAATGCATTATACTATTCATTAAATAAAAATCCGATAAATGTGGATTCAGTTTTATGTTATCAGTTACGTTAAAGAACAGTTCAAATAACAGTAATGAATAAAGGACAATTTTTATAAATAATTGTCTATCTTGCTGTACCAAACGTTATCAGTTGTAATCCGTAGAATGTTGTAAATATACAATATATATCTTGATATATAATTCTGTCTTGGCTATTATGTTCAACATTAATTAGTGTGTGATATCTTTTAGCACAGTGTACAAAAATTATTTAAAAACATATTAAAGGTATCGATTCAAAATAATGAATAATTAGTTCGTTAAGATTTTTGAATATAGAAAACTATTTTGTTTGTTTCCACAAACACACTTTAACGATTGATGATAAAAATTGCAACTAAGAAAAGTGTGAAATATCACAAAAAATAATATTATGTGTGAAAAACAGACTATGAAGTCACGAAAGCTTTCAAATATTGAGAATATTAGACGGAACATTATTTTTGAGTATTTATAAGTTTTGGGGGTATCACTGCATAAATAGCTAAGTACATTTTAATAATAATTCAAGTATGATATTAATAAAATAACATGTATGTTATAATTTAACATTTGTATTTTTAAAACATAACACAACATTAATACTGTACATAACTAACAGTTGTTAGATAAATAAAAGTTATTTTACAAACGAATTACCTAATTTAGTATATTTGGCGAATATTTTAAATAAAATTTTAATATAAACTGTTTAATCGTCCCATCTAAACTTTACCAAAACAGATAAAAACAGCTCGACGCCATAATATATCGAACTATAAGCAAACAAAATATCTAAGATTACACGATTGTTTACTAATTTAACTGTGATTAAATGAAAACTAATTATTTATATTAAAACTCATTCAATATTTTTTAACAAATAGTATTTTTAAACAAATTTACACTCGAATATTTTTGAAGAGATTTGATTACTAGTGCGCTACTTTGTACACATATTTTACATTTTAACAACAAAAATAAAGCCACTCACGTCTACGGGGATCTGGACGAACAAAGGATACTGAAACGAAATGTGCACAAAACATACAAAATGATCATTAGAAGTATAAGTAAAATTTTAAAACATATGGTGCATATGGGGCACAAAAATAATTATCATTATTAAATAAGTCTAAGCTAATATGATAAGCAAGGCAAGCAAAATAATCGTTTTTTGTAGTAAAATAATCAGTTGTTTATTAAAAATAATGTTACATGATTCAAAATGTCTGCTTCACTTAAATAAAATTGTGAGCAGATCAATATAAAAATACTAAAGTGTGTGATAATATAACGACAAGTTTACTATAATAAATGCAGTCAGTGTGTCGGTACTGTTTGTATTATAAATATTATTGTTATATTTTAGGACGTTGTTTACAGAAATATCGACCGATTAACAATAAAAATGACTTGAAGAAAAAAGCAAAACGAAACAATATGATGAACGTGCACAAATTAATTTTCTTAAGTCTTTATTATTATTCATTATTAATTATATACATATAATATGTGCAATGCTGAGCTTAATAACGTATTACGAAGCAATAATGAATAAAGACAATAATAAAAATTTATCGGTTTTTATTTCACTATATTGGAATGAAAAGTAAATAATAATAATATTATCTAAACTTATTAAAATGAAAGTATAATTTAAACATAACTGAAAATCGATAACAATTCAGTACCAACAAAAATTAATACAACTAAAATATTCGTAACAAAAATACTGTATCAGCCTACATGCTATTAGCGGTCGTCTAACTAAAATCAAATAGAAAAAATATAACTGTTTTAGTTTAAATTTATCATGATAACCTGATTATGCATGTCTTAAAATATATAAACACATACATACGTGTGTAGATAATTTAAGTCTACTATTCATATTATGTACAAAAGTAACTTACATAGGAAGAAGACGATATCGATAAAAGTATTGCAGACCATTTGAAAGGGAAATCGTATTATGTACAGAGTCCACCTGAACCATGTCTGAGGCGGTCTAGAATGTGAATGACGAATGATACGCTGATGTGGGGGAATAAACACCTGAAAAAAAGTTGATTAAAATACAAAAAATTATAGAGGGGTACCAAACAAATCCCAAAAACGTCTTGCCAACCTCTCGAAATGAAAAATTGGGACAATAGAGGGGTGTAATGGAGCCAGTAGTGAAAGGCTAGGGGGCGAAGATCCACGGGAAAAATTATAGTTAAAGCGTAAGCTGTAAATAGGACATTATGGTGCATTGGACGTTTGAACTTCACCGGCACACTTGCATACAGCAAAATAAAAACTCAGTACAGACAGTTGTACCATGGCTTTAAATATATAATTGTAGCCAATAGAAACGTAATCCGATACACGAAAAATGGTTGGCTTATTTTTATCCAGATGTAAACACACCTCATTTTTACATTATTATAAAGTCTTAAATCCGAGATGTTTTAATTCATTTCCGAGATATTCGAAAAATCCGAAAGTGTATCGGAGAATCTGTCCGGGCCACATGGCACGCCTAACAACAACCCAGGGTTCCCAAAGGTTCTCAAAGGCCAAATTAAAACAAAAATATAATTTTCAAGACGCCTAGATACTTTTTCACATATATGAGAAACGTTCATTAGATTGAACTTACACGTTTAGTATAGTGAGTAGTTATTTTTGGTTTGATTACAAAAACACTTCAAACTTGTTCACATTAATACAAAAAAACATTCAAGGTCATTTAATAATTTTGTCCTTTTCAAGGGAAATGAAAACCCTAGCAATCCACCCAAAATATCAAGATCATTTCCCCAAATATAGGAAAATATTATATATATTAAGTAATTATTAATATAAATATAAATAATATATTATGTATAAGTTTACCTCCGACCTACTTTATGTTCACAGAAAATAAATCATTTGAATATTTAAAATGACAAAAATTACAACTATATTGAAATGTTTTGATCAGCTATATTATAACAACTACAATAATATCACATTAACATTCAAGAAGTTGAACAGTAAATCAAGTTAACTTACATCTGGAACACGTGTAGGAATAAGAAAGGCGGACGATCTCTGAGGACTATTTTGAAGGGCCCTATGACGAACAAGACTCTCGGCAATATCTTCACGATTTATTTCTAACTCATCGGAACCATTGTTGACAGGTGGCGGAGCGGCCGGAATACCCATTAGTGTGTTCACGGCAGCCTGGAACATTACAATGAAGGTGTTATACACTTTATTATATTAAATTTTACTACATAGATGAGATTATGGTAAACCATATAGTAATATAATGAGAATTAGTTAAATTTATAAAAATGGTACCAGTCTCATTGAAAAGAAATTTACAATTACATATTTATGTCATACCTAAGAAAAAACGAATGTTGACTAAATATATTTATTTTAGTAGGTCATTAAAACCTTACATTTAACAATGTACATCATTTTGTATAAAAAATTTAATATATTAACGAAGTTAATTAACTCAGCCCCTAGTTAAGTAATTAATTCAACAGGAATAATAAAATGCAAACAGTGCATTGATGACTAATATTGAAAAGGGGGTATGATATATATAATAATATTAGTCATGGTATACAATAGAATCTCCATCTACATCTTAATCTACAAAATTATTTAGTATTAATACACATCGGTCAGTTTTACAATACTTCTTTACAACACTCTTCTTTACATTTTCAATTAATGAAAGTTCAAAAAATTAAAGGAAAAAATTAAAACGTAATTTTGTAATGTATAGATAGATATACCAATATGAAAGAAATATCAGTGATAATATTTAACATTAAAAATATATATAGTAAAAACTTAATTATCAACTTAGATTTACTATAATATGTATAAATATTAGTTGACAACAAATAGCAGATAATAACTGGCATAAACAAACCTCAAGATCCCAGTTGTGGCTTTCCAAAATTTTACGAGATTCTTGAAATTCAAGGCCACCCGCAATATCCTATAAAATAAAATGTTTAAAATGATCTTAATGAAAGCTCTACTCTACATAAGTATAACTGAAATATCTCATTTTAGACACTTTGTATTGTAACATGTTTTATAATAAAATAAATTCACTGTATGAATATTATGATTATATTAATTTTATAAATTAGATTTTGGAAGCCCTGATAGGGTAACTTTTTCATACCCAATCATGGGTTTTTATATCAAATAATATATATAAGACAGTATATTTACTTAGCAATATTCCATATTCTGCAAATCAGCAAAAAGAGTTTGTAATCAGGTTACTTGATTACTGAATTTTAGTTCTTAAATTCATTGAAGATCTTCAGTTGTGTCCTTTTTAATAATATATTGTTTATGATAACTCTGATGTCTTTGGGATGTTTTTGATAAATTAAGATTATTTTTTAAAAAATACTATAATAGGGAAATTCGGAATTGGTGTAAAAGTAGGGACACAGTATATAGAAGCATTACTGACGAAATTTAGCAATAATATATTTTTGTCAAAATTATAGCATTATCACATAAAATACATTATTAACAGTACAGTCTTTACATCGAAAATAATGTAATAATAATGCACTACTACATACAGTCTGGATATGTGTCATTGAATGAGGATTTTAGATTCTGGTTCAATTTGTCCTCACATATATGTATGTGCACAATATCTGTGCATATATAACATGATGTGCACATTTATCTGTATTTTCCTTGCATTTTGTTGTTTTTTAAATAAACAGAACATATATAAATAATTCCACAATAAACATTTATAAATTTAAAAAATAATGTTGTGAAGGCCTAAGCATAAACAGTAAGATTGACAAACAAAAAAAATATATGTATATATTGTACATAGTATACTCAATATATGTATTTAATACATATTAAACCTTTGTGGCAATTTTAGAAGGACAATTATATTGTTTACTTTTATTTATGTAACATTGCTATATATTAATCAATCAAGTAAAATAATTTTTTTAGGTGGATGAATGATTTTGAAGTAAAAATTTAATCATATTAATATTTAGTATGTACATGTAAAACAGCATATATATATATATAAAATGTTTTTTAATAAATAAAATCGGCATTTATTAATTAATGACTTTTTAACTTGTTTAAATATTTATATATATAAGGTAATATATGTATAAATATATGTAAAATTATGTTTGTAATATATGAAAATAGCTTGTGACAAATTCTGCAGCTGATTTTATTAGTATTTAATTTATTGTTTTATTTCACTTAATTAACCATGTTATATTAATTAATTGAAACATTATGTTTTTAATATATTAAAATAGACTTGCAGGCGATTTTAAATATAAAAATGTAATGTTTTATTTTACTTATTTAACCATATTATATTAATTAATTAAAACAAAGAAATATTACATGCATAAATATTCATATAATATGAAATATTATGTTATTTAATTAATTAATGAAAATAGACTTGCAACTAAATTTAAAAGAAGAAATTTATTGTTTTCTTTCAATTATTTAACTTAGTCATATTAATTAATAGCAGTTTGGGGCACTAAAATTTCAGAATAATTTAGGTTAAATTTGCTTATGTCTTCCAGACTATTAAACTTTGCAACTGTCTACTCTCTGGTTTCACAATTAAATTTTTTTTTAATTATTAAATTGCAGAGTAGGAGAATTTTTAAAAAAATCATCACATGAACATTCTAAAATCAAAAAAAATCACATTATAAACATTCTAAAATAAAAAAAATTAAATTTATAAATTTTTTATATAATTTATAAATATAAATACTGTATGTAGAAAAATATATTTATGTACATAAAAAATATTATATACCATTACAAAAGTTAAACTATGACTGGGAATTTAACATTCAAAAAGTGGTTAAATTCCAGGAAGTTTTTTTTAATTCCAGGGTATTTATCCAGGAGTTAGAGGTTTTAAAGTAAATTCCATGAGTTTTTCAGGAGTCCTGAAATTCCAGGAGGCTGCACACACCCTGATATAAGGATAACAATTTTTGCAAAATGTTTGATGAAACTAAATGTAATCAATGTATAGAAACAATTAAATAGGACTATTACAATCTTTTAACATTCTATAATTTTTTGTTGATTCTCAATCTGTCTGAACAAAATAATCAAGAAAAATGATAATAGCAATAAATACATTTTCTTATATGTGTAGTAGAAATGTATGAAATGTAGAAATGTATGTGTAAAACATTTGCACAAATTTAATAGAATAGCACTTTATTTCACAATACAATATATTTTAGTCAAACATTCTCAATCCATTTTGATGGATTAAGAACCATGATATAAAAAGAAAAAACATTTTCTTTATTATTTTGACAGATTTCTATATAAAAAGTTTTAATAATTGACAAATTTATCAAATATATTAGATTTTTTTAAATAACATTTGATATCATATGAATTTTTTATTAAACATTTATAATTTATCTGGATAGATCAAGAATCAGGATAATAACAATTTATAACAGTAAAGTATAATACAAATTTATATTATATTCTATTTCAAATATTTTTACTACATGTATACATAAATAATTGAAATACTCTATATAGGTATTCTTTATGCCTACATAATATTTCACAAATTGAAAATTTTTAGTCAAACATTCTTGATTATCTGGATGTATCAAGAATCACAACACATTAACCTTTTCCCGATGGGCTTATCAACAGTTGATACTTACGTTTTTAATGCATTTAAAAAAATTATATTAAAAATCTTTGGAGATACATTTATAATGCCCGCTGTGTGAATGTCACTTCTCTTGATGACATA
>JAUZND010030669.1:0-46929 GCA_034780555.1 Coelogynopora nodosa
AAAATAATATCGTAATCTTTTTTATAGGTAACTTTATAGACATCATTACCATTGACAGTAGAATTAGTAAAGCCCAGTTCATTTTTTAAGACTGAAATGTAAAAGGTTTTACAAATAATAGCAAAGTTGTTGGATGCTTTATCAACTGGAACAATAACGAACCGATTATGAATAAAGTCAAGATATTTTTTACAAGATGGTGATTTAAGAGAATAAATATTATCATTGGAGTAATTATATTTAAAAGATTTTATTTTATTATGAATTGTGTTAATGATTTTATTTGTCCAATTCTGAAATAAACAAATATTCAGTTTTTCTTTAGATGCCCATTTCTTGACTCCCTCTTGGATATCATTAATAATAGTCTTTTTAGTATGATTCCAATTAATGGGAATATTTTCTCTAAATTTAGCACCTTTTCTAAGGATGTATTGCAAATTAGGGTCTTCAATAATATTAAGATTACCAGTCAAAACATGATTGTGTTGTGAATAAACATAATTCGTCCATAAGGGATTACTAAGACAATCACAAGAAGAAGCTGAATGAATATCAGAATGGGTAAGAGTATTTAAAACAGAGTTGTAATTAAAGATAGATTTACCAATGGGTTTATTATAAGAAAAGCAAACAGTTGGGGGTTTGTAATATTTCAGACCAACTGGTAAAAGAGAATGAATACTATTGGTATTAAAAATAGAAGTGAGATTAAGTTGTTCAGTAACTTTATTAACAAACTTTATATTGAAAAATAATGAGTGAATATTTTTAGTTTTAATATTGGTAGTACAAGGAAATATGAACTTAGAAGAAAAAGCTAATAAACTATTAATGAACTTATTATTAAATTCTTCATTATGAGAAATAATGTAATTACGAAGTAAAATAATAGTCTTAAAATAAAAACTATATTCTTTATTCATATTTATAGGAATTATAGGCCTATCCTAATTGTTCTGCAAATAAAATTCAAAACATATATTATCAGTTTATAGGCTATAATATGAAAAGAATCTAAAAAAGAATATTATAATAATATATAATTTCTCTTAAAAAATCTAACATTTCAAAAACTAATATAGGCAGTAAGGTGTTTAAGTTGTACAGACTGTTACGGTATAAATACCAATCTACTGTCTCAATTTATTCGCATTGTTCAATGCTATGCTTTTACCAAAAATTATTGTTCTACTCTGAAATGTTTAATTAACAAACATTGTCGTGGGTTCTTGATTGTGCCAATATTCATCCAACTGTTTGTCGGGTCAATATGAGTTCACGTCTCTCTAGTGCTGACATCATAGAGTTGGTATATCGTTAGCTAGAGGCATGTAAATATCTCTAAGTGTGAACAGAACACGTTGGTTACAATAAAGTATAAACATTTACCTAGTGACTCGGTGAAAAATGATAGTTGCAAAAAGAGGTGGGAGTACAATTATTACCACACAATTAAACCGTCAACGATATAGAGAAAGTGTCTTCTAAATCTCTATTCATCGCTAAATTACCGGTAGTTCCAAAGGTCGCAAATTTGTTCACCGATCATCTAAAATCAAGAGCTGTATTAAATACGTCGTCGACACTTGAAAAAGATGACTCAATAATTATATTTGTCTAAAGAATACGGAACTTCACACTCAGGTTCTTTTTATCAGGAACATACGATTCACGTTCTTCAATATGTCATCGTTTCTATTTGTTGTTGAATTGATAAATGTATAATTTGTCAATAATATCTGAGGTGCACATAAAAAAGTTTTGTAGGTCTCGGGAAATCACTTAAAAAATATTTGTATTTTCTGATCTGTTTAGTATTTTATTAATATGGAAACCCCTGTCTGAAATTCCATGTATGCGCCTCAATATAATGTATTAATTCTAGTAATTTTTCGCTTTTTCAATTGTCTACATTTTGTACTACGTACAATTTATATACATACGTGGCTTTTAATGTTAAAAAATGGGATACATCTATGTTTAATACAACTCTTTATCTTAAAATATTTAAACATGTTTTTAAACCTCCAAGTTTAGAAGTAAAAAATTAGTTTTTACGCTGTAATTTAAAGTTGCAGACAATTTAAAGAGTGGCAGATTTTTGTGAACTACCTCTCATTCATGATCATCTTCACAGTAAGCA
This sequence comes from Coelogynopora nodosa, assembly GCA_034780555.1. Taxonomy (NCBI): domain Eukaryota; kingdom Metazoa; phylum Platyhelminthes; order Proseriata; family Coelogynoporidae; genus Coelogynopora; species Coelogynopora nodosa. The sequence goes on from JAUZND010030669.1 coordinate 2,147, forward strand.
ATACTTTAATTTTTAATTATTTAATCGATGATTGTGTATTACATCGTTTTATATATATATTATTTTTTTCTACCTGCATATTACATAAATTATATATAGCATTCAATTTGATTGAAAGACAATTATTATATTAAACAAGTTAAAAGTACACACACATATTGTATAAATATATAAGGTCAATAAAAATAATCAATGAAAAATATAGGCCAACAATTCCCGTCAATGTGCTACAAAAAGTGTAAAAACAAGTGTCTTATATGACATACGACGAAATATCAGAAATTTACCTAATAGTACAAAAGGTCATCGTACAGATATTAAATCCAACACAAAACATATATTTTGCATTTAAATTGAAGACCTTAATAGTAACTATAAATAAAACGGTCATTAAAGAAAGAAAATATAAAAAGGATAAAAAGGATATGTGTATATTTTACAAGTTTACAAACGGAATTAGGAATATCAGGCATGAATATTCAAAGTGGAGAATTAGTGAAATATGTTATCGTGGTTTATGATATTGTATAACTTCCAACTATCAGGTTAATTGTTGGACAACTTTTATTTTTAATTGCAATCAATCTCTCTTTAAAAGCCATAAAAGTCTAATCATAGCACATAAAGTAGTTACCCCGTTAAGATTAAAAAACAAAAATGGTCACTTTGTTTAATATCAGTGACTTAATTAGTTGAGCAAAAAAATCATTTTTTTTAAAACCGTTTAATAATTCTGTGATTTTATCGAAATATATAATATTTTATTATCATATTATTCTTATTGTATATTTAGAAAGAATTTAAAGTAATTTTGTTGAAATGTACAAATCATTAACTTTTAAGACGTCATCTGTGAATGAAATCAAATTGATATATTTAACTGAATTAAAATATAATTATCTCAACTAAAACAATTTATATTTCTTTAATGAATCTCCACATAAATAAAATTTTAAAAGTATGAATATCCATTGTATTTTTAACCAGTATGATGTAATAAATATTACTATGAAAACAAAGTATATTATTTCAATAAACTATTTAAAAACAAATTTGCAATGAAAACAGTTTTTGAAATGTTAGGGATTATATATGCATTGTATATTATTAATTTATTAATTTTTATAACAAAAGGCTTTGTTATCTCTAAAAGATTAGATATCAATAATAAATATATTTATTAGAAAACCATAAGATTAATTTTCTTAGATCAATGATAACGTTGCAGATACTATTGCATGTGACTGATTTTTTGGAAAATGTTCAATGGATGTTCAAAACCATGGATGGATACTATTAAAATATAAGCCTATCAAATATTGGTGCTTTTAGTAAGTCTTTTGTCTGTTTTACAACAGTGTAAGGTGTCATTTCTACCGATTATATGTATAAGAATCAATCATTTGTATTATTGACATGCTGATCTGTCCACACTATCCGACATTCAATCTATATTCACATGCTGATCTGTCCATACTATTCGACATTCAATGTCTATATTCACATGCTGATCTGTTCATACTATCCGACATTCAATGTCTATATTCACATGCTGATCTGTCCACACTATCCGACATTCAATCTATATTCACATGCTGATCTGTCCATACTATCCGACATTCAATGTCTATATTCACATGCTGATCTGTCCACACTATCCGACATTCAATGTCTATATTCACATGCTGATCTGTCCACACTATCCGACATTCAATATATATTCACATGCTGATCTGTCCACACTATCCGACATTTAATCTAAATTTACATGCTGATCTGTCCATACTATCCGACATTTAATCTAAATTCAGATGCTGATCTGTCCATACTATCCGATATTTAATCGTACATTCACGGTCTGATATGTTGATACTATCCGACATTTAATCTCTATATTCACAGGCTGATCTGTCCATACTATCCGACATACCTCTTTATTCACATGCTGATCTGTCCATACTATCCGACATTCAATCTCTATATTCACATGTTGATCTGTCCATACTATCAGACATTCAATCTGTATATTCACATGCTGGTCTGCTGTCCATACTATCCGACATTGAATCTCTATATTTACATGTCGATCTGTTCATACTATCCGACATTCAATCTGTTTATTGACATGCTAATATGTCCATTATATCCGACATTCAATCTGTTTATTCACATGCTGATCTGTCCATACTATCCGATATTCAATCTCTATATTCACATGCCGATCTGTTCATACTATCAAACATTGAATCTCTATATTTCTATATTCACATGCTGATCTGTCCATACTATCCGACATTGAATCTCTATATTCACATGCTGATCTGTCCATACTATCCGACATTCAATCTGTTTATTGACATGCTGATATGTCCATTCTATTCGACATTCAATCTCTATATTCACATGCTAATCTGTCCATACTATCCGACATTCAACCTCTTTATACACATGCTGATCTGTCCATACTATCCGACATTAAATCTGAATTGTTCGCATGCTTATATTTCCAATTTTCTGACATTTCATCTGTATTTTTTACGTTTGGATCTCTCTACATTATCCCACATTCAATCTGTATTATTCAATTGTTTATTTAACCATACTATCCCTCATTCAAACCATTTTTAAATGTGTGCGATAAAATATATAATTAATAAGTGTTAATGGTATGTGCAATATTTAGTAATTAATATGTATAATGTTGCAATTGATTACAGTTTTTAATTATTTTTTAGATTTCTTGAAATCACATTAAATGCTACCATATTCAACTGTAAAAAAACGTTATAGTCCGCAAATGTAATTTTGCATCTATTTTAGAGCCAATATATCTGAAATCTTTGTTATATTATGTGCCATTTATTGCGGGACAATTTATATGCCTTATGTTGCGGGATAATTTATATATTTTAAATCAATTTGCCTAATCTATTTTCATATTAATATTTAATAAAATATATATAATCTTAAATATCTTAACATATATAGTTAACCCGGAAACTTAGCTTAGTGATTTAATTATTTAATCGTATAATTGTTATATGTTAGACAGCTATGTGAATTAACGCTTTCAAATGAGTATTAATTAACAGATACAGTATTAAGACAAAGCATATATATTTTCCGTGATACTCGAATTTAATAAAAAAGAGAACCTATATTTATTTGAGAAACATAAACCTATAATTAATTCAATGATTAAATCTCCAATCTAGCCAATTATGTGAATATAATTATTTGTATTATGTATTCTGTATTCTATTAATGCATATACTATTTCATACTTAAAACGAACATATTCATTAGTTGAAAGTAAAATTTTTATGTAGATCTACCTTCTGTATCATTTTTGAAAATTCTAATTATGTCTCTTATAATATTAGACATGTTTCTTGCTTTGGTCACGTTTTTTATTACTGCGTTTCTTTCTATTTAATAAAACTTCGATATTTGACTAAATATATGAGAAATACAGCTAGCTAAATAAAAATAACAGTTGAAATATTTGTCACTGAAAATCTAACCTTCTATGTTGGCTTCCTATTAATTAAGGCTTTTTCAACTCTAGATTATTATTCTGTTTACTAATTTTGAGTATGAAAAAAAATGCTTAGAAAATGTTATTCAAATTGTTCAATAAATAGAAAATTTCAAAAGTCCCAATTCTGTCCCATTTGATCAGTAACATGTTGTTACAGTATGCTTAAACATCTTAATTAATATAATTCATTGTTTACAATAGTTTTCAATTCTTTTATTTCTTTCTTTTCGTATAGGAAAATCTTATTAATATCATGGATTTCTTGGTATGACACCGCGATAAATCTTACATTTCTGTATAAGATCTGAGTAAAATATAAATATTTTACATATAGAATTGGCGGTTTTTAATAAAAATATCATTTCATTGTGACTATGATTCTAAAAATTAATATAACTATACCTTTTTGAGAAAACAAAGAAACTGTTAAAATAAATCCCAACAATATTACACTGAAATCTTTATGTGAATTATTAAATGCAATTCGATGTTACTTTATTGAAAATGGAAAAAAATATTTTATTTGTTATTAAAGTTTCCACGTGACTTACATATTTTTTCAAAAAAAATCTAAAAATACTTAAATTTTTGGGCCGGTGTTTGAAAATTTCCACTCAATTAGACAATCTTTTTGCACAACAGATAATGAAATATTCTCTCTCTCTGCAGCACCTTCTGTCAAGAACCCTCTCCTTGGCATCTCCTTACCATCAGCCTTGGTCGTTTCATGTAAAATAACATTATTGGAGAAATTAGCTAACTAACTAACTAATCGCAATATGCATGCAATATATATTGAGACATTATGTTATTTACGCTATATTAATCATACTATAAGTAAGTGATAGTTAGCGATGAAATTTGGCAATGCGGGTGTCAATTATTACATATTCCTAGAATTAATGATATTTCCCAATTATGATAAATAATGTCATAAAAGTATATATCGTAGGAAATAATGATATAATAACAAGCATAATAATATATAGTGTTGTATCTAAAAATAATCAATATTAAATTATGTGTTCATTGTATTTTGGTTTACATAAGTATTATATTATATTTTCTTTATTATTCTAATTATCACACATGTTACTATTTTGGTTGGTAATATCGTGATAATTATTGTATCATAGTATTTACCTTTATAGTTTATGTTGTATGTTTCTTCTTTATTCATTGCTTGCTCCTAAAAAAACTTTGTGTATTACTTTTTGATTACCATTTAATGACAATAAACGCTTATTATTATTATTATTATTATTATTATTATAAAACTTACCTAGAATAAGGTCGCGACGATCTTGTCTATATTTAATTAATGTATGTTAAGATTTAGAATTTAGATTTAAATTTATATTTCAAATTCAGATTTAAGCATCTAAAGTTGTACTATAAGAATACTTTATTTGTAATCGGCGTGATACAACCGACCTTTGACAATGTTTATCAAAACGAGGCTAAGTTAATATTTCTACAAAAAGTGGTTTACGACTGAGAAAAGAATAGATTTACGTTTTAAAAACAATAACAATATCCGCATAATTAGTACATAGCATGTTTATATTGCTAAAATCATAACATTTTATATATATTGTATGTGGTTGTGCTATTTATTAGGTACAACCATTTTTTCATACGACAAATTATATCAACTTATTTTTTCTTGATCAACAATTTAAAAATACTCTCACAATTTATATTAAAAATATTTAAAAAAATATATGGGTTAAATATATGGGTTATTTATGAGGGAAAACTTTTTTTATAAGCGGAAATGATTTTTTAAGTTAAAATTGTATTTAAAAAAATAATTACCCAATGTTGTCTTATTTTTTAACTGTCAACCCATATGCAAAGCAACAGTAGCGGGACAAAAATATTTAATAGACAAAAATTAGATAAAGTGAAAGTAGATATCACTCAAATTGAATTATTTTTAAAAAATGAGTGGGATACGTATATAAAACATTTATTCTTCCTATAGAGCTATTGTATTTACTTTAAAATAATATCTATTTATTAATAACATTCGCATAGATAATTTTAGTCTTGGCGATGGATATTTGTATTTATTTATTCCAATTGACGTATTTTTTTATACATTTATTGACGTTTTATTAATACTAAAGAAATAAAGAGAAAACTGTCAACTGTAAACTGTAGGTAATATACATTGAACTTTATTCAGAGTCCTCGAACCTGTTGATTTTTATGATTTAAAATGAATTTCATAATTTGTAAATAAAGTGTTTAATGTTAAATACTAGGCAACATATAATATATTTTACAGTTTATATATATATACATTGTATATCATACTACAGTTTTGGGTCAATATTTTCACAATTTAATTTGTTAAATTCGTTAACAGACTAAATAATAAATGGCGTTGTTAAAATAAGACATCCTTTGTCAACTATAAAAGAAAAAATGCTATAATAAACAAAAATGTATATTTCATAAAATTATAAGTTAATTCAGCCAGATAATATATATAATTTCAGCAGAATCGTAATAATATGTATGAATATATAATTTCTACTCATTTAATAATTTTGCCATGCATCTATGTGCAACTAATATAAATAATTAATTAAATCAGTTTGTGAATTTTGAATGTTAATTATAAAGCTACAATACACCGACTACAAAAAATTATAAAGTTCACTTCCCCCTTTTTTTAATGTATAATTATTTTATTATTTTTTTGGTTAAAATGTTATAAAACAGAAATAAACGAGTCAATTAAGGCGTCCATTCGACAATTAGACCTCCACCATAGTACTCTTCTTTCGGATTACCCTCCCAGGGTATTCCAATTGGATACCCTAGAACTCCGAAGATGTAAAATGCCCAGGGCTATAAAGATTAATTTATAACAATTAAGAAAATTAGAAAAATAAACATTATAATAACATTATAACATCGGCATTATATTAAAACGCGGAGCTGTTTCGATTTATATTGATTAATAATGTCGAAGTCCAAACCGTTAATACCTGGAATACATATATCGTACATATAAGAATTTATTGTTGACAATATTATCATTATTCTCAGGTTTTAACGACTTGTTGTGCACTCATAATCCGATATAAAGTGTACCGGTTATGAACTATTAGAAACTTTACTATATTAAGTCGGTAAAATGTGTTATATTTATTAAAACAGTGACTTGTCATTTTACTTTGTATAGAATCTATAAGGCTACTTAAAACTAAGCGAGGTAAGGTCAGCTAAGGATATTAGGCTATTTGTACGAAGAGTGATGTCTATTGTAATTTTTTAAAATATTCCATGCACTAATAAGTTATCAGATTGGATGGTTTTTTGTTGTTGTGAATTATTTGCTGCATTAGTCTAGTTTATCTATTTATTGACTGATTGATTGACTGGTTTATACATTTAATTATTTACTTTTTATATTTATCTAGACTGATTTTAGTTATATTATATGCAACAATTTTAATGTCTATCATAACAAATATGTTCACAACGGATAATCATGTTGTTACAAGGCGTGAAGCATGATTATGTTGTTATTTATTTATTTCTGATTCACTCGATTATAAGTTCAGTTTCATTATGGAAATTTTAAATTAAAAGGCTCAGTGTTCAGTTGTATGTTTCTGGTCGTCAAAACACACCACAACAAACGCTTTTAGTGAAAATATTGCCAACAAAATATGTATGTTAATTTAAAAGTAAATTTAAAAAATAGTGATATTCAATATTACTGGCAGATGAAAAAATTGCCGTAATGAGAAAGCGAGTTTCTGAAAGGCCATCCAAAGACGGCCAGCCGGCACTCCCCTCCCCCTTTCTGGATCTGGTCCTCCTTTCTTGAATCTGCAAATTTAATATACATTCTGTATTAATAATCCAGACCAGTATTATTTTTGTTATATTTAAATTTGATGAAAAATTAATAATAATGTTGAGTATTACTTTATTAGAAATGTCAAACTAATAGTAACAAATACAATAGAAACATTTGAACAATTTTCAGACAAAATTGCATCTATTATAAATTTAAAAACTTTATATATACCAATAATTTTGACATCATATTATAATCAAACAATATCCACGTTTCTACGTTACCAAAAGGAGAATCAGGAAAATCTCAAGTGTTCATGTTTAAATAAGATGGTTATGATTATACATAACCAAATGTATATAGAAATTTGCATGTTCGTCTTCAAAACATGCATTGTTTCTTATGATATTTCACTTGAACAAATTCTAGTTTTCTAAATATTATCAATGTTAAAATTGTGTGAAATATAGAAAATTCGTGTCTGCTATTATCAAATTACATGTAATTTACGAGGTGTAATATACGAAATGTAATATATTATATAATAATTCCATGTCATTTACAAACAATTCTCGTTTTTTCAATATCAAAATATACCACTGTTAATTCACCTAAATATATGCGTAACATAAAATACACATTTTAAAGTAATAGTTGATGTATCATATCTTATCATTTTTTATTATAATAAGCAAGTAGTCGCTTAATGTTTTTCATAATTTTTAAATCAATATGTTTTTAAATTTGTTCTTCATGATATTAATGATATATAGGTAGTTATGTAAGCATTCAATCTTTTCATTATTGCATTAATTGTATTATACTTACTGTTTATTTATGCAGCTTTATAAACATAAATGATTTCCTTATTACTTGTATATTGTATTGTGTATCGTATAAATAAATATCTCGTCAACAAAAGGTTAGCACAAATCAATGGAACATCATACAATTTATGCATGTATTATACATTTTGTTCATGGATAATAAGAGAATTATGAATTTTATGGATTTGCTTCTTTGAGTTAAATGAATTATTATTTTTAGATACATGCACTAAGGTAACCAAATTACAAAAAAATCCATCCATGACTCAGGGAGAATACACATTTCATACATATGTAGAAACATAGATCAAACAAATATATATAAAAAAAGTGCATCAGTTTATTCGTATTTTATTTAGAAATCAGAAAAATTATTTATTTTTCATGATAGTTTTAAATTAAAAATTAATTCAACTATTAAATGACAAAACATATTTATTATTATTTGAAATATATAAAATATTAAAATTTTTAATATTAAAAATATTAAAAATGAGTTTCGATTAATTAAGATTATTTAATGATATAAAATAATATTATAGCGATATAACTTTTTTTTATAAATGTAGTGTACATATTGACTAGAATATTAAATATTATAGAACATGCAAAATATAGAGTCCGTGGATATTTTAAAATAGTGATATATTATATTATATCATATAAATATATACAACCAAACTAAATGTTAAATTATATAAGGAAAAACGGTGTGTCTAATATCTTGACTCTAATGCGAGCTAGCTAAGTACATCATCACGTTTGTAAGATCTCGAGATGAAAATCGAGACGGTTTCTGGGTGATATATAAAAAATAAGTGATTGCTTATATTATGTAAATTGTATAAGCAAAAGAAAAAGGTATTTAAGAAAACATTATTACGTAATTATAATAATTGCTTAAATGTATTATATATTTTTTTTTGTATTTTTTTATAAGAAACTGCTTATATACCAATAAGCAATAGGTGTATAACAAATTCCGGCCGTCAAATTAATATATTGTTAAACATTAATTTATTCCTCACTTTATGTATTTCTTGGCATCGAGTGTCGTAGGCGGAGTAAGTCGTTTCCATTCTCTATTCAATTGCTCTTAATTAAGTCTGAGTGGGGGTGATTACCATTCCGCTCTAGACTAATTTTTGCATTGTAGACATTGTTGAATTAATAATAATGCTTTCTTAGAATCTAGCAGGAAATGATCACAATAGAAGTATGTTTCGTTAATAGAGTCCTGTTCAACATATATAAATGTGATATATTTTTCAGAGCCTAACACGAGAGAATCCGAGAGACAGGATTTCACTATTATTATACAATTTGTGTAAACCCTTGACCGTCCGAACATGCCAGACTCTACCAGGTCGGTTCTGTAGTAAAGAGAATCTATTTTATAAATGATCGGTTGAGTATATAGCAAATAAAGCTGTATTTATGCAGTAAATTCGGTGACCGAGATTTTGTATATTTGGGAAGCTCTTAGTAATTTTCTAAGGCGTTATATAGCTCTAAACCTTCGTACCGCAAAATTTTAGGTAAATGTGTATGATGCATTAATTAATTAATAAGTAATACAGAAGTGCAAGGTAAACATACAAATATATAGTGCAAATGATTTCAATAGAACAGCGGATAATTTTATAATTGAAAAATGTAAGTGAATTTCATTTTATTTAAAGTGCTAATTTATTTAAGAATCTAATAGGATCTGAATATGATATTATTCTAATAACTTCAACATTTAGTTTAATTTGATTGATTAAGAAAAACATTTGTTTCTTTTTGCTGCACTATAATATACACTGATACTTACACTGACCATATTAGTGAAAAGTTATATGTAAATCTTCAAAGTTGTTTTTTCATTGAAAAATATCGACAACATCTTGTTAAGGTTTACACTACTTGCCAAGTTCAAGGGATAAAGCTTACATTTCTGGTCTTGATAATATTCTTCTATGCAATACTAAGTGTTTTTGATTTGTATTAGTATTTGCATTTATATTTAAATACTTTGCATATGCACATGTCATGCATAGGAGTAAAATAAGAGTTTACAAGTAAATGAGAATAATTAAAGCGTGGTAATGGAATTAGAATCACTATGATTCCATTGTAAAAAAATAATGATATAACCTTCATCTTAAATTTTTCAAACTAGAGAATTGTATTGTACGCAAAATAGGTTTAATTTTAATTGTTAGTAAACATATCGTTATTTTAAATTTTAAATCGTTATGAAACAATTTATTTTATGCATTTTGAATCATAGTCTCATTTCTGGTTTAAATTTATGCAAGCATATACACTTAATTAATTTTTAAAAAGAAAAAACTATTTAAAACCATGAAAGTTAATCCACAATTATTTTTTATATTTTAAAGTTTAACAAAATCACATTAAACTTTGATATATTCGTGATGACAATTAAATATTTAAAAAGTATAATATATATTTATATATATCTAAAATTCTACAATTACTTAAATTATTTTAAACTGCATACACTGAATTAAAAAAATCGGTGAATTTATGTAACAGACACGATAATATTGGCAACATTTGAAAAAATTTGAAAAATGAGACAGTTACAAGTAACTTTTTATCACATTTTATCACAGGAAGCTTTGACATAAAATGTTTTCAAGGAAAATAGAGAACATGAAACTTGAGTCGAAATTAAATGCTGCTTTAGACTGTATTCTAGAAATATAAATAAATAAGTGGTTGACTATTGTTAAACTCATGCTGGACTAATGGCTTCAGCAATTTAATGACATTTGGAATATATAATTAAATATTCACTTTCTCTGAAATAAAAATCAATGTTCTCAACTGGTTAAAAAAATTATCGGAGACGCAAGTGGCAGACAATTGAGCCCCCAAGTGAATTGAATGAGCAGTTTTTGATCTGTGAAATATACGTCGCGTATCATTGGCGCTTTTGTTGAGAAAACAAGTGAAATTTGATTAATGTTAAATGTGGTATTATTTCCAATTTACACTTGCTTGAAATAATTTTTGTTAGTGATTAAAAACTGTTTAATAATTTTTACAGTGACATAAATTTAACATACATATGCATAGATGATCAAAATTAGAAAAAAAAATTATAATTACAATTAATTTTAGATTATTGATATATACAGATAAATAGGTATAATATTTCGTTAATTTTAGTTTCCTATAGAAATAAGTAATAGTTCTATAACATTTCATAATAATACGAAAATAAAAAAAATAAGACAATTAATTTCAGATGAGAAAATACTAATTTATTAAGTTTATATTGATTTAAAATAGATCGAATTAACCAAATATGTGTCAAAGTTGTGACGGGAATTCACGTGCCTTCTTAAATCAAAACTGGATTCAAAGTTCCCGCCACATTCAACAGTTGAATAATAAGGTTTAGTGTAATAAAATTATTTTATATATATATATATATATTCTTATTCCTATTATATTGACATTTCTATATATATATATATCATGAGTTCTTTACTCTTTTGTTTATCTGTGCTAATAACTGATTACTGTGAACTTCGCTCACTCAGAGTATGCGTAAGCCAAAGGTTTTTCGCAATAAAGCTACCAAACATTCTTCTGTAATTCAGCGCCTTAGTACTTGTATTACTTACAGGAACAGTAGTGTCATCTCAAAACTGGGAATTTACACAATTGGTTTTCTATATGCTAATCTTATAAAACAACATTTTTCGTTAAAGTAAACAGTTCAAATTTTTCTGCTGCACGTTTACAATTATTAGAAATCAATTAATATTTAAAAATATATATATAAATATATACTCTATTTCTGTTATAAAAAATCAATTAGTAATACAACTTTGTTTAAATCAAGAATGGAAATCAGGCATAAGCAGTTGTTCATGTGGCCAAGTATTAGGTATGAGTTCCAATTAACGTTTTTGATTATGTAATCTTCTTTTCTGCATGTAATTGAAAATAGTATTTAGAACTGTACAAAAACTACATGAAAAATTGTAAAGAAGATAACCACAATATCTTGATGATTGACCCAAGAAGGATATAAACACTATAAAGGGTCACATATATTTGTCATTTGTATTATTGAATTATTTCCTTCTGACGGAAGAATGTTATTGATATTTTGTTTGAAATAGTTAATTATCTATAATACTTAAAATAATGTCATTTTTTGGTTCAAAAGTAAACCTAATAAATAGTTTACGATTTACATTAAATAACGTTTTTCAAAAACAATTTGCATCGAAAATTCATTTCAATGTATCTCCATATTTTTAATAAATTTCAATTTCTTACATTGTACTTTTTAGTATGTTAATGAAATAATACAATAATAAGATGGTTAAAGTACATACCACTTCACCATAACAGATATAACAAATTAATATAACCCTATGTTTTGATCACAAATTCATGGCCATAAGATGAAGCATATTTTTCTGAGTATGAGTAAATTTATTATTTATTTATATGAATAATATATAGTATATTAATAAATTGAAAATTAAAACATAATTACTTAATAAAAATATTATTTTTTATAATTGACTAGTATTGACTTTATTTTGAAATTAAATTGATGCATATATATTATAGTTTTCAGGTAACATTAGAATATTAGTATTAGTAGTATAAAAATAGAGATTTTTCCTGCTGCAGTATAAAATTGGCTATTTGTTTTTAATACGGGACACTTTTTGTTTTCGGTGTGTTGACGCAAACGATTTTAAAATATTATTGATAGCTAACTGTAGCTGTTTTATGCAGCATAAAAAGTATGCTTATGACATTGAGTGGCAACAAATAAATGAATGCAAAAATTTTCCTCACGAACCGCGACACAAATAACTCTGGTTGTTATGTCAGCCATCCAAAAACATTGGTCAGCTTATACAGAACGAGTAACTTTTCTCTGTATTACCATTGGAAAGAAAAATCTTAATTACTAATCCACAAAGCAGCAAATAAAAACTGGGCCCAAAAAGCTTCACAGCTAAAGAGACCTTTGTAAAGTAGTTAATTGATTCCTTATATTTTATCAGATTCCCCATATTTTGGAAGATTAATAAAGTATTACCTAATCCAAAAAAGTCTAACGCATCAATAAATAATACGAAACCTACTACCAGTTCCTTCTAAGGTCTTCGAGTTATTAATTTTTCATTCTGACATCCACGTAATGTTTATTAGCTCATTTAGATCCTCTCATTTTGGTGGAATTCCAAACTCATCTACAACAATTGCACAACTTAAACTCGTTCACCACACCCATTTTCTTCTTGAAAATGAAGACACCGCCGGCGTGTAAATGTTAATTGACGATTACTCTAAAGCCTTCGACGTATTTAGCTACAGTACAATATTATCACGAATGGAATCTATTGAGTTTCCAACTAAATTCATACAATGAACTGCAAATTATCGATCCCACAGATAACAGACCACTAACATAGGAAACATACGTAGCTCAAGCGTACGCGTCAAATCTGAAGTCCCACAAGGATCTGTTTTGGGACCTGCACTTTTTTGTCTGGTTGCAGGCACCCTCTTCACAGTTCACCCCGACTCCACCATCATCAAACACTACTAAATGTAAAACCCTATTTAAAAAAAGGGATTTCTAGCCAAACAGGTGATACTCCCAGACCTAACCTCAAAAGATCAATATAAGGTTCTTAGAGAAATAATCAACGACAAACTGAATTTCAACGACCACATATCGACTATACAATCTCCACAGCATCTAATGAGCCTACTACACCCTATACTGGACAACAATACACTCAAGAAGATTTATAATGATCTCATAAGATCTGTACTAGAATACGCCTCCCCAGCTAGCTCCGAAACCAAACTTTAATATAAATTTGGTTGTCTGTGAACACAGCGTTAATATCTTTGTTTTGCGAATTATATTATTTGCATTTGAGCTCACAAATTCACGTTACAAAAATTATGTTGTATTCTGTATTGTTTGTTATTCTATCTTTTAAATTTAAGTAGACAAAACAAATGTAACCTCGGGGGCGGATCCAGGTTAGGATGGCTAAAGGGGACACGACCCCCTCCTCGGAAATGTTACCTTATTGCGTATTGATTACAATTTGTTATGTTCTACAGCTTCTACTAACTTTTATTATAGATGTACTGACAGAAAGAATACACTATTTATTTTGTGCCTTTGGCATCGAGTAAAATTTTATCAGAACAGTTACTGGCATTGATTAGTGAACGAGACTCTATGTTACTACAATGCGCAGTGGATGTTATGATGGAGACGGGGATATTGCGGTCAAAGAGAAAGGTGTAGGTGCTAGAATCCAAAAAGAACACCCAAAGCTCTTCTGTTTTTTGAAAATTTCACATAAGTTAAATCATTGCATCATGTGCAGTCTTGTGCCATACCATCCGTTCGAAACACGATGAGAGATTGCAATTAAAAAAAAATTCTTCTACAAAAGAACTTATATCGCATCATAATTCTGAGCAATTGGATGATATTATAAAGATGAAAGTTAAGCACCTATTCCAGACAAAATGGGTTGAACGTCATAATGGTCTGTAGATATTTTTGTGATATACCATCAGAAATTGTAACAACACTGGAAGAATATTTATTACTCCAGTACTAAATACACGGAGTTCCGGGGTTTCCAGTGCATAATCATTCTTCAAAATAGTCATTGATTTTCAATTTATTATTGCACTGATTGTCATACCTCAAAGGTACTTGTTTATCTTTCCAGCATCGTTCCTTGGATGTATAAGGCAAGGCTTGTCTGAAATCCGAGCAAATGTGGAGGATCACCACCAACAGTTGTTTGAAGAAGCAACCGAAGGCTCTGAAACAATTATTGTTGAAGTGATCAAGCCAAGCACCTGGTCTCGCCATACAAACAGAAGAAATGTTCAGGCTGATAGTACAGAAGATTTCTATCGAAAACTCTATTACTATTCCTTTGTATGACCATCTGTTGTCCGACATAGATACGCGCCTTACTTGTCTTTATGTTAGAGCAACATTTTGAAGTGCAGCTGGCTTCATGGGTAATCTCCGAGTGGCCAAATGAAAGCTGAATTATTTTTTTACATTTGTAATGATCTCCCTGATTCAGACGCTGTTAAAGCCAAGCTTTATCTGTGGCTTACGATGTGGTTTAATCGGTCAGGAGAGAAGCCATAGTTTGTCACTGGAGTTATTCATGTTATTTAGAAAATTTCGGTAACATTCCCTAGACATTTATGTTTACAAAAAATGTTTATTCAAATATTTTCGAAATGAAAATCCCAAAGAATATTACTGAGAAATGTTTTAGACGATTAGAATCGACTGACTCTGAAAAATTATGTGAAAATGAATAGATTCCCCTATTATACCCCACCATTACAAATCCTGATTTATTCCAAAACATTTTGATTAAAAAATGTGCGGTTTGTTTTATATGATTTACATGCACCAATATCAATATTTTTAGTATACCATGTACAAACTACATAATATGTATGTAGATAAAACACACAGGTATTTCTGTTTTATTTAAACTATCAAGCTTAATATCAAAATGTTGATATTTAAAAAAATACTTTTTATCTCTGAACAGTTTATTAAATTCGTTGTTCCTGATTCATTTAATACTCTACTTTCTTCAAAATTGGTGACAGTTTATCCAGAGTTGTATTATTTACATATGGTGTGAAAATTTTCTGCTGCATTTATAGTTGATGCGCTACAACGCTGAATACTTTGTACAAATCATTTTCATTAAATGTGTATTTTGTTTTTTATGTTTTTTACAATTGGTAATATTTTATTTCTCATAGGAAGTAATATAAATTTGCATCTAAAGTTCCACCCCCTGGTAAAAAATGTTTGGATCTACAGTTGGTAATTGGTACAGTTAACCCTAATATGTTCCCAAATTTTTTAAATGAAAAATGACTACCTATTAAAGACCCGCTCAGAACTCAATATTAAAGATACCATTTCCATATACATTACAATCTGATTATGATGAAAATTATTTGATACAAATTATATAAGGAGTAATAATGTCCTGTTTAATTTGAATATATATGACTAATCTAATGAACTCAAAAATTATATTAAAAAAAGTCGCGATACAATTTGTATTACCATTTCTGTTTACATAATGGTTCGAATTTTAATTTTTGTTAATTATTTATTCACTTGAGCTATTCTGACATGAAAGCATTATAGTAATCGTGCACTATAAACAGGTCCGTACCTGTGAAGGCTTGTGAAGGTTCTCCGGAACCAGCACACATCGGCAAAAAGATCACTTAAGAAAATTACACAAAGCCGTTATGTACATATCTTAATTTTATTTTAACGCTCTGAATTGTGTAAGCATCACAGCTTATGCTTTATGGTAACGCAACAAAAGGTCACTTTTGCTTATGTCTTCATCAAACGATATATTATAGTAGCATACGTCAGTAAAAATAATAAGTATCCCACAACCAGGATTGATCAAAACTGCTCCATATTTAGGAAATAATTTTATTTGAGCATGAAATTGCTTTTATTTCGGAAAGTGATGAGTTTTAATTTGATGTGACGAAGGTTTCCAAAGGATTTGGCCCAAATATAGGTTATAAAAGAGTTAATGATAATAAATAATTGATAGCAATGACAAAATAATAGTTAATTAAACATTTATTCTGCAGCTAGTCAATTTGAGAGAGAAAGAGTTGATTTTTATATTTATATATTTATTAAAACATGACTGCCGTGTTATGCAGAAGCACAGTATAAATGTATTAAAGAAAACATTCATGTTCATAATACTTACTGTATGGTACCAATGTGTATTGTAATTCTTATTATAAAATCTTAGCTTATTAAATGAATGTAATAAATAGACTCGCAAAATTATAGAAATTCAAAAGTACAGTGATTATTTAATTATTGTTATTCATTACATTTTTAGTAAAGTATTTTGATGTAAATATTGAAATTTTCACAACCCTAAATATTATATATTATGGTGCGAAAAATGTAACATTATAATGTAACGAATAAGGAATTCTATTTAGATAACAATTCTATAAACTCATTAATTATAAAGAATATAGTTATTTTGAGTTATAAATGCTCCAATTTAAATAAAACTACCATAATAAAAATATTATTTTATAATATTATATATAAATATACTTTTTAAATTATTAAAAAAATTGCGATTATTTACTTACAATTTTTTACTGTTGGAAATACCAAAATCGTCAGACGTAACATTAAAAAATGAATATGTTTGATGTTTATGATGATTTTCACCAAAATAAATCATGTAAGAATAAGTAACCCCACAAAAATATTTTGAAACAGAATGCTAACAGCCTCTGCGATGTATTAAAACTGAGAATTTTTGCAATATGTCGTGATTGTATATATAGCCTTATAGCCTATGAAGTTACTATAAACAATGAAATGGTATACTTTTGTAAATAAATTGAATAACGCACACACCTCCGGGAAGAAATATAGTCTATATCAGGAAATAATGAAAGGCGAAATGTCTATTTGCATTTAATAATATACTAATATTAATATATATATATATATATATATATATATATGCTGAACTGCTCTTTAAGAATCAACAACATATACTGTGTATACAATTTGGATGGCAAAAAGTCAGCATGTATAGTGACGACTATCACAACTAAATATTTATTTGGTTGATTCAATTATTTGTTCTAATTCGACAACATGTACATTAAAGAATATGTTAACTTAATACATTTGTGTAACCATATATATTTATTACATTGATTCTTAAATTTTCTAACAAAAATCTATTGTACAATTTTTATTATGTTAATCAATTAATTTGTTTCACAATATGCAATTACTTTGAACTCAATACTGAACTAAAATTTGATATGAATATCCAATCTATTAAATATATGTAATCATTTTGGAACCCATCTATTTAATTGCTATATATAAATAGATTATCACTAAGCAATTCTAAAAATAAACAATTCTGGAAAATCATCTTTCGCTGAATGAAACAAAATAAACAAAACGAATTTTAACCGATTGATGATGACTTTGTAGACCCAATAGAAATATTCTATTTTAGGAAAGGTAATTCTCACCACGCAAATCCTTCGAAACAAATTATTATCAACATCAATTCAATATTCGAGTTCTATTAACTGGCTAAGCTAAGATTGATACAATTTCAAATGAGACATTTACAGTTTCATATTGGACACCTATGGTTAGATGGAACTCAAATCACAGGTCAGAATTATATAACATCACAAATCGGAAATAATCACCCCTATATTTTTATTTTTATTTACACTCTTTCGTTCTAAAAGTTGCTATTATTTATTATAGAAATCAGTTCCAATTTTAAAAGCTTTAAGCATTATATAAATAAAGAATTATGCTAATTCTCGGTTAAGCCTTGTTAATTCCACTCGTGTTGCAACCTTATAATGTTAAATAATTAACATCAAAGTTATTATTTAAAACATATGCACATTATTAGAAGTTTGAAATGTTTTATTATCTTCGGTTAAATCTCGAAGGAATTTTGATATAATTAAATTAGTTTTAAGCCTACGTGAAAAATAAATCTAATATAATGTATAGAATTAGTTTACATTTAATACATATAAAGGCTTCATGAATAAATTAAAACTTAATAACTGTCAAGTGTATAACAAAAGGCCTGTATTAAAATAAGAATATTAACTAGTATATTTTGTTTAATTTTTAATTAACATTTACAAGAAGTATAAATATTTAACAATGAAATAACCTGCACAAAAGAAGAATACACTTTTCCACCTAAAAATAGTGAAATTGTAAAAATAGTAATTTATAAAAAAAAATTTTTTTAATTATATATATTTTTTAACATTTAGAAATTAACAAAACATTGTTTATAATAAACTATTACTTTATTATTTTAAATATTTCTCTTAAATGTTTCGTAAATTTTTCTATTTAATTTAACATTTAATTTTTTTAATATTGGTCTAATCTTACACATGTGCGGCCTTATAGTGTTGACGACCCCCAGACCTCACTATCGTCGAGTGCGTTCTACCCCCCTTAGATGCAGACTGTAATAATTATATATATATATATACAATATATATATATATATTTAATTATAATATATACTTTCAGTGTGAAAATCTTTGATGTCATGAAAACAATCAACCAACTCTTTATTACTTATATTTCTCAAAAAAAACGACCACCCACTAAAAAATGTTGTGGACACGCATGATAGGTTTGATATAATTGTACGTATTATACATGTAGGTGCCAGACGTGAAGTGAATCTCATACAAAGAAGAATCAGTCTGGCTCCACTTTTATTTTGTCTTCACTAATCCTACCATGATAATATGTGTTTTTGATTATATATGTTTCTACTTCTGAAAGACAACTGTATTTTTGATACATATATTCTACGAATATTTATGAAACAGTGTTAGTTAATATTTAGTTTTTTTGTAGTTAAAAAACAAACATTTAATTTTTAAGCTATGTTATATTTTACCTTTATTTCAAATATTAAAATGAAAATGTTATAATTCGTATTGGTATTAAAATTATTAAAAATATTATCAGATTTTAAGAGTAGGCCTATGTTGTTTCAAAATAGTTTTCACAAAAACAGGTATGGGTATTGACTGATACGAGACTTGTATTAGGCCTATATATATCTCTATATTATATTTATATATTCTTGAAAGATTATGATCGATATAAGTGAGTTATTATAAGCCAATTAAATATAAATTTCTAAATAATTTTCGTATTCAATTTTCATGTTTTAAATAAACAATGAATTTTTAACAAGTGGACATGATCGTTGCTCATAAAAAACTTAATCAATCATTGAACTTGACCACCCAGTACTGCGCCCCACTTTTAGGTGACTCACAAAATGAAATCACGATATATCTGATGTAGTGAACAAAATTGACGCACTGATCTGCCGTCAAAGAAATAATCCCAGAACGAGATAAACTTAAACAATTATTTCGTTGTTTATCTTGTTTAACCAAAGCGTAGGTCTTATTGATATGTATATATGACTCTAGATTATGAATGGTTATTAGTCAAAAAAGTAGTTGATGAACGACTTTTTTCACCATTGAAAATGCCGCTTAGGCTAAAAATATATGTTTAGTCCACAGTGGGCGTTTGAGTCATTCAATTTACGTTTACGCTTCAGCACTAGGAAATGACTTGAATGAATTCATGAATGGACGGTGTGTGAAGTATTTGCAATATTACAAGCTGTTGACAAAATTTGACTTGTGACGTTTAGTCTTTACTAGCCAACCAAATGTCGAGATTCTACACATCGCGTAAACCGTTTTATATAAATATGCCTGTGGACACCTACATCAACGCTTTTTTGTATTTCGTGAGTTGAGTCATCTGTATGTGGCGTTGTTTTTCGCCCAGAATTTGTGCTCATTTCAATATTTTAATTCTCAAAGTTGAACTATGAAGTCCACGTGGTAAGTTATTAATTATGTATTTTAATTTATATTTAACTAAAATATAGTTTTTTAATATATATCTTAAAATCCTTTTTACTGTTACGATTCCTTTATATATTTAAAATTTGAAAATATACTTAAGTGTCAATACATTTTGAGTAATAGTTGCAATATTTCGGTAATAAAGATGTTCAATAAGAGTGGTTTTAATAAGCCAAATATTTTCTGGTATCATAATAATTATTAAATATTTAATGCTATATAATACAAAATGTTCATATACAATGAACAGTAAACAATTGTTAATGCTTAAACAAAACAATTTTTTTCAATTATTAAAAAATATTGCCTTACTGAATGTAGTTCTACATTATGTTATTAAAAAACATTTATACTATTTTATTAATAAACATGTTACAGCACTATGATGGGACATGATAAAATAAAAATTTACTTGTTTTTATAGGCGATTTTTAAATATAAATGAATCATCAAGAGAAATAGGCGAACTATCGATACTTACTCAATTCTTTGAGCAATATTCAAGTGAATTTTTCTTTGTGAATTTTTTGGCACGTCTAAATGCTATGAGTCACCTAAAGAGATCGTAACCATAGTTATAAACTATGTTATATTATAAACTATAACCTTACTTCGAATTACGTCATGCTGGTGTTGACTGATTTTTAACACCGCTAGTAGTATAATTACTAAAAGTATGCTTTACACACAATTTATTGCAGTAACGAGGGCCCCACATAATATTTAATTTCATGTAGTAACGGTACCGAATAATAAGTTTTTATATATTTATTTTAATGCGATTAAAAGTAAAAACGGCTTCGAAAATACGTAAAAAGGGCATTTATAATTTATCAGACGAAGAAGGTGCACAAAAGTACACGGTTTATAAATACACGTTATTATTAAAAAAAATTATATGGATAGATTACGACAAAAAAATTGACAGATATTAATAGAATATATATGTTTAATTATAAGTATTTTATTGCACCGGGTAATTCAATATAATTCATTACACATGTAATTACACAATTAATCATTCCTAAATAACCTCCTGGGTGTTTACTAGCAATATTATATTAATATAACTTTTTAAGTTTGAATCATACATTTGGAAAATTTCTGTTTAATACATTCGCATATCAAAATTATCATAAGGATTAAATGCTATTAGGTTGCGATTTAAAAATAGAATTATTATCAATATTAAAAAATATGTATTAGTTCAATTTATAAAATTATAAATATCCAATAATTATAAAAGTTAGATAAATAATAGGAAAAACAGAAATCGACTAATCGAAATTGAACCCGTCACACATTTGAAACTGTCAGTTAAACGTGACATTGTCATATAGTGTATTTTGTTTCCGTAAAATTTACAATTATTAGAAATCGATGTATTTGCTTTTTCTGCAATACTAGCATATTATTATTAACCATAGTCCATGAACGTCCCCGTGTCAGCACGAGTACAGCTGTAGAGTGTGTCTGAAGTGTCTATAACTTAGGCTACCGGCATCATTTATATTGCGTCGACAAACTCAAGTATTGCACAGATGTTGTTATTACATCAATAAAGTATAAAGTTATATTAACCATTGAGCATTATATATACTTCATGTTACTTCGTGACCCCGGTCAAAGTATAACCTTAAATTGTGAAATCAACAAGAGTGTAAAGGTACATTACAAGTCTTCTTGTTCTTAAAATTTCTCACAAACCAGTTAAATCAATTTATGTCAAGTCGGACAAAATAAGGACTAGTTATTGGAGATGAGGGCCTTGTTAGAAAAAAATGTCAACGCTGATTTATAAATGAAAAATCTTTTATATATTTATGTATTAATTTGCTCACTTCTGTAAAGTAATTTTAAAGGGGGTAGCCCTCCTGACCTCCCGCTGCGCGGTTCTAACATTTCTGTTTATTTATTTTTCATAAAAAATGATATCAATGTGATATATTTTAAATATTCAATTTTAAACCCTTTTATAATAGTAAAAAATTAAATTATTTACGTTATAGTATTATAAAAATATTTTATAATGAAAAACACTTTTAGAAAGCTGCTATCAATTGTTAGTTATTTTATTTTTTCAACTTAGTTTTAGATAATATGCAAATCTTTTCGAAATGTTTAGAAATAAAATTGTGAAATATTAATATACACTTATCTTTATTTTATTTTATGATATTCTTATGTACCTATATTTTCTATATTGAACAATTAGCTGATCAACATATTTTTACAGTGTATTATTTTAATTAGTGACTATCATAAGTCGTCATTAAGCTATCATTATAACAAGGAGGATTTTTTAATTTTGAATTTATAAAAAAGATAAGAAAAAAATAGTATTGCGAGGAATATTTCAAATATGCAATGTAATTTATAAATGTTGTATTATTTAGATGTATTTCCTTCAACATGTAATATAATTAATTATCTCTTTTTATTTAACCATAACATTATGTTAACTTTTAATTTCGCTTATAGGCACTATTGTAGAAAATATTATAAACATCTTAAGGAATTATATGTTAGGATAACTTTAATTGAATAAATATTTTTGATTTAGAATTTGTATAATCTATTTGAATGCATTTTTTTGTAAGACATATTATATATTCCAATAAAGTGCTAAACCTCAATTGTTGTCGCACATTGTATTTCATTGACCGTATTTGTAAACAATGTATTTTACACTGTTTTACAGATATAATTTTCACAAGTATTAAAAGTAAATAAAAAATACTTATTTTAATGTATTTAACCTCTTACGGTCTATACTGTTTAATTATTATGTGTAGTGGAGATAATAACTAAAATTATTAATCGGATAACTTGACGGGAAAATTAACGAAAAAGTTTTTCGGATAAGTGATCAGTTATAATATATTGAAATTGATCAAATATAACATTGTAAAAAAAGGATAATATTTGAACCACAATTTTGCTACAAAATGAGCGATTATTGAAACATCTGCTTTGTTTCTCCGTTATATAATATAACATTTTAATTGACAGTTAAATTAATTAAATTTATGTTTGAACAAATTCAAAACGTCAATTTGATATCAGTCACTTCTTAATATCTAGATAGAAAAAAAAACTTTATTCTATATATTGTACATATTATATATATATTTAATTAAAATTATCAAATCCAATTATTTAGTAAAATATTTTGTAATAATTATGCTCAAGTATGTTGCTTCATTAATTTTATAACATAATGTAAACAAAATTTAAGGGAAATATATACCATTTATATTATAAATAATAATTGTGTACAAAAAAATTAACAAAAATGTACATAATACATATATACATATATATATACGACACACAAAACATTAAAGTATATTATTTATTAATATTTGTTGTTGTAAATTTAAAACATCTAGAAAATATATTATACAAAACATTCAAGGGAAAATATATATAATAGAGATGTATTAATTTCCTTTAATTTACAATAATCAATTATCGTTGATTATTTATTGTATATTTGGTTATTGATAGAAATTCAAGTAGAAAATTAATTATATACAGAAGTTTTTTTTTTTATCAAAAATAATTCTTAAATAAAGATTATATATTTATAAAAGCAAGTAAAGATAGTAAAAAATAGGCAAAAATCAAAATGATCGTAAAATATCATTTAAGTTATACATTAAAAAATTAAAAAATCTGAAACTTTTGTGACATGTGTTGTGATAATTTTATTAGATATTTTCTATAATAAAATGTTACCATAATATTATTCAGTTAGAATTGAAATGATGAGAATGAAACTTGAATGTTATCCATCAGAAATATAATATAAATGATATATTTTAATAGATTCAGTTTATTTTCCTCTGAGAAATAAACAATACTACTGTAGATGTTAAAATGTATGCAATTTACTTTAAATAAATGAAAAATACAATTAATAATTATTTAAATTAGAGTTCTAAAATTGAAGAAAATCAATAATTACAAATAATTTTGGTTGATATTATTGATAATACTAATTAAATTATTACTACCTTGTTTTTTATGAGAGAGTAGGCCCTAACACATGTCTCAACTCTATTTAAAAGCTTGATTTACAAAGATGTCTCTATTAAAAAAATGTTGATAATTAAGCGTGACAGAATAAAATGCGTAAATTTATAAGTAAGTCAATTTAATACGTTTAATAATTAGTTATTGGGCTATTGAAACAACTTAAATGTTTATTTCAGCTATTTAAAACATGTTTCAGAACATTTAAGATGATTTTATATTTTCTAAATTAAACACAAGTTTAACATACATCAGATAATTAGATGTCGCTTGTAATGTTGCGTATTATTAAAAAATTCATAATATTAAAAATGACGTAAATAGATTGATTATTTGAACTTTAATAGCTTAGCAACGTTAATGTCATTCAATAAACAGAACTGAGACACTTCAGAATAGGAAAGTTAAAACGACATTTGTTTGAAATTAACTATAGCAACCCTTACGCAATGTCACTTTTATTGATGACCTATATTTGTAGTGAGGCTTCTTGTAAATCACTAATTTCACTCATAACATTCTTTATATTCATTCAGGTGTGAAAGACCTGATGTGAAACAATATAATGACGTAAGCATATTGAAATGACACCTGGTGATTCATTTATAAACAAATAGTATTACGCTTAAAGAAAAGGAAAAAAGTACTACCCACTTTTAAATTATGAATGTTTATTTTGTTTATTATATATAAATTATTGCGCCATTCATTTCAATATAAAAATCTTTTAATATTTTATAAAAAAATTATATTTAGTTATAATATATTATAATTTATGTATTCTATAATTTAATTTTCATTTAAAATGTGTATTTATTACTTGATATTACTTATTGCCAATTCCATAATATTTAAACAAATTATTTATTCAATTATTTAATAAATAGAAATTACCACTGAAAAAAGACAAATTTACCTTTAATAGATACAGAGTGTAAAAGATAAGTCAGAATTAAAAATAATAATTTATATTTGAAAATTATTATTAAAAAAAAAATCTTTATAAATATATACATTTTAAAATATCTACCAATTTTAAACACAGTTAACTAACATTCATGTTGAATGGAGTCAGTATCAAATTATTTACACTGTTTCAACTGTCACACAAAATACACATTTTGACTAAACATTTCCATCTTCGTTTACTTTCAGCGCGATACCTGTACTAGCCGTAGTACTGGTACTAAGTACGCTCTCCTCTCGGATAGTGGTACACTCCTTTATCGCAAGTGTCTCTAGCACTTCTATCCAGAGCAGCGACGACCCCAGCCGGCAAAGCTCAGCTGTCGATGTCATCGCCGAGCGTCCAGGGCGGTGCTCCTTAAGTCGTGATCCTTGGAACAAATTACAAACATACTGTACTATTTGTGCTCAGACTGTAGGATTTGCATTTATTTACCGGTACTGTTGTGAACAACCTGAATTTGTGGGAGGGCAGGAAGAAGCGTTGTTATTCTGCGCTCGTGTAACCGGCATCCCGCCACCGGCCAATTTCAACATTTCCTTTTCCAATAGTTAACCCTATGCTTCATAGGTTGCAGTCGAAATGTGGTATCAGTAACATTTGCTGAGCGAAAAAAATTCTTCTGCTTTCATAATTAATTGAAATAAAAGAAGTTAAAAATGTTTATTTTAAAAATGTAAAAAAAAGAGAAAAATCATATTAGTGGAAGTTATTTTGAAAAGTAGAAATCTTTCTACGCATGCTATATTGGGTTGTGTTTCTGTTTTTTTGGAAGTCATTTAGGCAATTTTTTTACTACGGATATATCGTTTCCCAACGATTTTATATCTAATTTATCAGTCTGATATTGTGCATAGTGTTTTTGGTGAAAGGATCACTACATTTTCTATACAATTCAAGTGTTGCAAATTAGTAAGACAATAATTAATTCAAATATTCATTTTCTAACACTATTTATACTGTTAGGTTTCTTCAATCAAATTCAAAAAAATCACATTACTTAAACACTTGAAATATAGCATAATTTGTCTTTGATTTATTTACTTGTAACATTATAAGTGATATGTTTGTTGTGTGTGTATTAGTAGAAATTTAAACATGATCTAAATTGATGTATTTCATGTTATATTGAGGTGCTGAATTCGTTGTCTTAGTATTTAGCTTATTCTTTGAACTAATTCGAAAGTTCTGCATATTGAATGATGACATTTTTGTCAGAATTAAATTCTATTGTTTTTATTACTTCAATTAAGATTAGTAATTCTTTATACATATTGATGTATTTTATTTGCATTTCTATTTTATTGTCTTTTAAAAAACATACCAAATATCCCTCCTTTCCCATATTTGTTCTGTCACATCTCCACAATACCTTTATATCGCGTATAATTTGGTTGACCCTGTATCTCATAGTTACTATTGCTTCCTTTCGTCTTTCTCAAACATCAACATATTCAATACTTATAATTGCTTTGTAACCAGTCCATCTGGCCCACTAGCGCATATTCTAATGTAATCACATTTTTCAATAAATTATTGTCCACTACATTCCAGTTTACCTCTCGCTCCCCTTTGGTTTGGACCTCTGCAGCGGTGTATACAAATGCATTTTATTTACTCTCCCAGTTTTGAAATAAAAATTTGCACAGCGCACGGCATAGTGACAGTTGTGTAGAACGCCTACTATAAATATATATATCAAAATACTTATTTATTTTGTTACTAATGTTAACTATACTACATTCCTCTAAACAAGAACGAAGAAAACAGTGTGTTTGTGACATATCCACTTTTATTTAATAACTTGTTCATATTTCACCCAACACTATTATTTTTTTTCTGTTTTGAGTATTATGTTTTCATCTTATATAGTATATGTCTTCTCTGAATGTAAAAAATTGTAAAAACATAAGTGGAGGATGTAGAAGGAGTAATGCAAGATTTTCTGTAACATAATATCTCAACATTTTTAATATGGTGATATTATTGCACGCGATTCCTATACATCCTATAAAATTATTTTCAAGAATAAATGACATTTACTCTATTATATATTATGCTATTGCATATCGCATTAACATATACATACATATGGATATAACTCCGCCAATTTTTGATTTAAGTGTTATAGTGGTGTATCAAGAAAACCGCAATAAACGGGACGCCGTCATATTATTGGCACATTTTTCCAGCAAAAGAATTTAAATTGCAAGCATTCAATTTGATAAAAGGAGGTAATTAAGACATTTGGAACTTGATAGGCAGAGCATGTGCCGCCCACTTTCCCCTGAATTCATTATTGTGTTGAAAAAATTTTAATCTAAAGTCAATAAATTTAAAACTCTTTGAACAAAATACAATAGATATGTTGATCAAGTTATTTCGAATAGGTCTGTTGGTCTGTTTAATTTCGTCTCAGGTGATAACATCGTATCGTTAAAGAAGAAATGCGCTTTGATTACATATTTAAAAATATATTTGTTGGACACATTTCCAATTCCTTAATTTGGTTTCTATCTCAAAGCTGATTGCAGATAACAGTGTTGTTCAGATGTTTGTACAGAACTGTAAATATGATATTTTGCGGAAAAACTTGCGCTACATCTGTTACACCCTGTATGTCATTATTTATAAACACTTATTGGATTTTTCATAAATATACATAGTAAGTCAGGTAAAATGTAATTTATCTTGTCTGATATCAACAAGCGGTATTATCAGTAGCTTTTGTTTATGGAAATTAAGTTGTATTTTCATAAACTTAATATAAACGGTTAAATTAAAAGTTTACAAGTATGAATTTAATTCCCAGAATTATTCTAAGTGTTAGTAAAGTTTTGTTTGGCATTTTTTGTATACCTTATTATACAAGTAAAAAAATTGTACCATATAATATGCGCAATTTATTTTGCAAGATACATATATTTATTTTATCCAATATCAGTATAATACAAATTTTCTCCAGCAATAACTGGGGTATTTTAAGAAATCAAACACAGAATGTTTCAGAAATCCTCAATATGTAAATTTAGTAAATATAACGTGTTTTTTTGTATTTTGATTACCATTTGTAATTTTTCTTGATTTGGAAAGATAAGGTACCATGTTTTCTATAGTGTTACTTTATCCATTAATCAGCAAAATTTAATTATATAAATAATCGATATATCAATAAAATAATTGCTATAACTACATAGCAATTACATAAATTAAAAATATTGTTAGCTATGTGTAACCCTTTATTAGTGTATCAATACATGATTTCCGTTATTTATTTAACCCGTAGCTGTATTAGTCCTAAATGCTAAATATGTTTTATTCCAACAAGTAATTGGGCAACAGTATATCTTGATAATAGCTATATATATTTATATATGAAGTTGTATACAAAAATAATACTATGTTTATATTATATGAACAGTATTCTTTAATTAACTAAATGAAAAAATATTTAGCACTTATGACAAAGATATCCTCCGGTCTTATACATGAATTACTAACTATATTTTTAAGTAAATGATATATATAAATTAAAAAGGGTGGTTTCAATAAATTCAGTTCGAAAAGTCCTCTAGGGAGTTATTATTTTGCTTACAAATTTCACTATATATATACTCAAAATTATTTCGATTTATTTTTTTGATTATCTCAAAAAGCTTTTACTATACTTTCTATAACTGTAATAACACATTTTGAATTAGTATTAATAAAAAGAGTTTATTTTGCAAAAACTTAATTGGAATAAAAAATGAACTGGTAAGCATAAAATGAACAAAAATAAACAAAAAAGTGCAGTAACGTTTGAACAGAGACCGACATACAGAAAGTGTATAAGTAGAAAAAACGAAATAATTAATCATTTTTTTTAAATGACGGATAATATTATTTAAAAAAGTATATATTATGATTATTCCGATAGAGCTTTCCATTTCTTTATCATCCTATATACGCTGAACAAGTAGCTTGGTTAGCGGTGCTGGTAATGATTTATACTTATCCGTTCCGGTAACAGTGTATTTATGTCAGAACAATTGCCCATATTTACAAAGCGGGATAGGCTTATTCCAAGGTTAAAAAACGCGATCTCTAGATAATTCTTATTTACGAAAGAAGATAATTCTCCTTAAAATTAATTTTAAAATTAGTTAAAATTAATTCATCTTAGGTTAAAATAATTGTCCTACTTATTTACGAAACAGTATAGGTTTATCCCTGGGTTAAATTTCTACTCAAATGATCGGGTGATTTTCTAACTATAGGTGTTTAGTAGGTTAGACACATTTTATCATGAGCTTTTAAAGTGAAATGCCTGTGTATTTTGATCTTTATCCAGCTATGCGAAACCGGAGGGAATATCAAGAAAGGATAAATATATTTGATATTAGCGAGCTGAAATTCATATATAATGTAAGTACTGATTTACTAAAGATGCCTCCAGAATTATTTGGTGAACACGTTGAACCCTTCTGCCGACGATATACACGATGAAGTCATCCGCTTTCTGTTGAAGAAGTTATCGCTGTGGGTTTGAGATACTTTGCAACTGGTTCATTGCAGTTGGTGGTATAGGCGACACAGTAAATATTTCTCAGTCGACTGCTTATAAAGTAATTGAACAATTTTCAACCGCAATTGATGCTTTGTTCGGTGAAGTCATTCGCTATTTCCCACTGATCAAGATGAGCTCATTTCAACAAAACAAAAATTTGGGAATATTGCAAATTTCCCGAATGTGATTGGGTGTGTAAATGGAACACATATATTCGAAATGAGAATCCCAATGAATATGTCAACAGAAAAACCTATCACTCGATTAACGTGCAATGCATAATATGTGACTGTGAAGGTAAATGTAATTTACTAAAATTAAATTTAAATACTAAGTTCTTATATGCTCTGAAAAGCTATATTTGCTTAAAGCTGACTGTTAAACGCACTTTTTAGCTTGTTTGGAGAAGTTTTAGAGTTATTTTCTATAAAGGTTATCCTTAAATTACTTTTGGTTTACCAACAGGAATATTTTGTTAAAAATTGTAGTTATTTGCAAGATATTATAAATATATTTCACAGTTTATAAGTTTATTTCCAAATGACCTAATAAACAATAGTAGGCTTGTAATAGATTGTAGAACATTTTATATTAACATGCTTGACTGTTACTTCTGTATAAAGGATTCCAATCAATATCGTGGAGAATTTTGCAAAAAGAGTTGAGGTTACATTTACAAAAATCCTACAGCAGGGCGATTGTTTTTTTAGGAGAAGGTTTACACGAGATTCCAGGTCGGCCAAATAATATTATGGTAAGATGATGACACTCAGACTAGTAAATTATTTAGGCCAATGTCAACAAACAATTAGGTCCAGAATAGGATTTTCTCGAGCTGGAAAATGTTATTGTGAAGATCTCACATTAGTAATGAGCTCAAAATGATAAATTCTGATGAAATCCCAACAAAAATGCGGTTGATATTAGGATACTCACTTTTTATTTAGTCCAACATTTTGAGATGTAAGAAATAGTTTAGTTAGTTAGCTGACACAAAAACAGCAGGAGGAATATAACAAGCAATGAAAATTTAATTTTCAAATTTAATCAGAACCCTTAAATATTTGATATTGAGGGATATACCTATTAAGTGGATTAATAAATTTATTACTATGAATAGTTTTGACTATTGAAATACATTATCAGAATATATTCGGCCATTATTATCATAAATTATAATATAGTAGTAAATGAACACATTCTATTAAAATCCTCAACATCACCACAAAACAAATAAAATATATAAATATATAACAAATATTAAAAATTATGAAAGCTATTTCAGGATGGCTATTTCAGGATTTTTACTATCCTCCAGAATTGTCAAACAAAAAAATGAGTTATCATCAAACCAGAAATATTATTTATAACTTTTTTTTACAATCCATACATAGCTTGTATTCTATGTAAAAAAGGACTGGAGTGATAAAATAACAAGTCAAACCTGTGGGTTTAAAAGACAAGTCAAACCTGTGGGTTTAAAAGACAAGTCAAACATGTGGGTTTAAAAGAGAGTCTGTCAAATCCAAAAAAGCAGAGGAATAATTGGGGACAGTCAGGATCATAAAGAAAACACAAGTAGCACTAGATATTTATAATAAAAAAGGGAAGAAAAGATGACTAAACAATGGTGCGGGACTTCCTCAGCGGCTTTATATTAAGAAATTATATTATCTTCATAATTGAACTAATAATGAGGTACCAGATTTTACATACACAATTTAGTGGCCATTATTGGAAGTCCCTACATGAAAAATAATAGAAAAAATTGAATAATTACAATATATTATTTAAAAGAAAGTGATATGAACGACATACAGACCATGCATCATTTACTAATTCAAACATATCGATTGGTAATGGATCGAATAAGAAAAAAACACACAATAACTGGATGGTCATAAACTGCTGTAGTCTGTGTATGTTGTTATCCATAAAATAATATTGACAATATTTTGTGATGTAAAAAATAATTGGTTTAAAAGAACTATTATATTTTTATGAAACATTTATATAATAACAGTTTTAATAAATGAAATTGCTAATAAAACAAGTTTGATATTTAGTTGACAGTTTTTTAAGCACAGTAAAAATGAATGTAGGAGCATCCTGCTGGTTAGAATTGTCAAAGAAAGATTCTAAGGAAGATAAACAATTTTTAAGTTGTAAGTATATATCTGTTGAATCTATTATTAGAATTGTTATCAGTTAATATAAAAGAGAATAAAAAATGGAGATCACTATTAATGAACATTAAAGAAACTATTTGAGGGCAAATAGATAAAACTTAAAGATCTAATTCTAAGTAAAAATAATTGTCTATATTTACAAGGCCAAGAGGTACCATGATAATTGGAACTAGTGAGAGTAGCAGAATTTGTAGGTATGGTAGCTCAGGATATGTATCAGTTTCTATTTTGTTTTGTTTCAGGCTTATAATTAAGGCAATCATTTTAAAAAGCTATTATCATAATCTAGTGTATATTATTTGACTTATGTTGGTTGCATAAGATAAGATAAAAGTCATAACATATATTTTAATGAGAATATTTTTTAAAACCACGGGAAACAAGTTTATAATAGATAAGAAAAAATCTAAAAACTAAATCATCAAAATGCATAGGATTTTTCCAATTCTAACAGCTGACTATAAAAACTGATATACATTTTTTATCGGAAATATTACTATCAGGAAAATAAAAGGAAATGACATCAAAGTTAAAATCATCGATTTTATGGTCAATTTTTGTATTAAAATTTTTATTGAAAACTTTAACATCAATAACTTTAAAAGTTTCATGAACATTACTGGATAAACTTTGTTGTAAAGCCAATTGTGATTGGTAAATATCACTATAAATTTTAAGAAAATCTTGAACTGCAGGGGTTGCTATGTCATTGATACAACGACTATTATTTGAAAGTTTACGGGTTGACTGAGGAAAAAGAGTTTTAAGTTTATTAATAAAATTGAATATATTCCAAGAAAGGTAAAGGTCTGCAATACGTGGACTTACAATTCCGCCCATTACCTGGGATACTTTTAATATGTTTATAAATAAAAGTACCAAACTGAATATAATTATTAAAAAGAAAGAAAGAAATGGCAAAACATAAATCAAGCTCAACATCTTTTAAATATATGATTTTTTTACTGGAAGTCCAGAAAGACTTTTTGTTACATTTATTTACAGCAATGTATAACTGTTAGGTATGATTAAACATTTTAATAATTAGTTTAGTTAAATCAGTGGTAATTGTTCTATAAGAGGCAGGTTGTTATATAAAGTGCTGAAATCAAAAGTTAGGATATTTACAGCAGCAATGCCTTTAATTTTATTAACCAATTCTAAAAAATAGTCAATTCTCCAATAGTGGTTGAAGCCAGTGCGTAAATAAATAGATTGACAATATTTTTAAAATACGTTTTTATACGTTGAAGTGCTAAACAACCATGAGAAGAACGATTAGTAATTGTTGAATTAGATGCATCACTAATGAATCTAGATTTATAAAAAAATTATGTAACTTAGCAGTTTTATGTAACTTTGCAGTTTTATGTAACTTAGCAGTTTTATGTAATTTTGTAGTTTTATATAATTTTGTAGTTTTATGTAATTTGCAGTTTTATGTAACTTAGCAGTTTGATGTAACTTTGCAGTTTTATGTAACCTATTATTAATATAATTATTACTTATCATTATCATAATGATTTTCACTGAAAAAAGAATAATAATGAATACAAAATAGATTACTGACCTTTGTCGGGTTTAATATATATTTCGAAATAAACGATAATCGATGGTTTTCATTTTTTTACGGCTATTACAATAGATGGATGAGGGAAGATTATAAGAAGTTTTAAGGTCGCTATAGCATGCTATATATATATATATATATATATATATATATATATATATGTGTGTAAATAGTTTTCAAAAATTTACTCAAACATATCACATTATAGAAGTAGTCCATTGATTGGACATCCATTAGAAGTTTTCGTTTTTGTTATTTCACTTCTTTGTATCGTTAAGCTTCAATCTGTTCAGTAAGGGCATTTTAGTAGAAAATAATCAAAATATAAGAATGAGTTCATGTAGATTATTTTTTAACGCAACACGTGGTGTTAGTTGAAAATTGTAATATCAATAAAACGTTAGTATATTAAAAGAATATAAATAAGTTTAACATATTTTTTCTTAATTTGTAAGCATTTATTTATGTAAAAATTATATTATATACATTTAATATTAAATGAGTGATACTTTGAAAAATTGATGTCAAACGTGTAAAATATCTAAAATTGCTAATTAATATTATTATATAAACATTTGTAACTGTTCTATCGTTGAATGCAATGCTACCATGTTACTTTCAAACATATTATAAAAGTAAAAATATATAATTACCATAGTTTAGCCATATTTAACAATTATGTTATTATCAGTGAATATTAAGCATTTATAAATAATTTATCTATTCAGATACAAACGTCAAAATAATCTTTAAATGTCGTTAACATTGTTTAGAAATAACGCTCATGATACTATTTTAAGTAGTGTTAAAAAGCAAATTTCAGAAAGCTTAATATATAATACATAATTTATTTGATACTCTGGTTTAAAGTTATTTATTTAGTGTTAAAAATAATGTAACACGTTATTGAACAAAACGTAGTTTCAGGATAAATATGATTGATATGGTGAACAACCTGTATATTATATTTAAAGTGTCACAGCTGTCTTGTCAAAACAATACTGCCTCTTAACAATAGTACTAATATGAGTTGAAAAAAAAGTATTAGCTTAATTATATAATGTGAACTATAGATACCGTTGGCAATGTTGATGCTAGAAATTGTGATTCTATTAGCAAATAATCACAAGAACAGCATATAGATATATAACAGTAGATGCCACAAAAAATGGTTTGGAATGTTTAATGAATTATATTTAGGATAAGTCAAACAAAAGCTTTCTCATGAATATCAACTATTCCATGGCGTGTTATAAACTTATAAAATGTTGAAAATTTCCGTATTTGTAAATTATCGGCATAAGTTTCCGAAGTCGATTTACAACAATTAACAATTTTGATTGATTTGTATCGAATAGAAAACTTACCTGTTTTAACTCTGTTTTTTTGTAATATTGTGCGATAATTCTATATTGATATTGCAGTATTTATAATATTAGCGACAATAAGATTAAATATTAAAAATAAAAACATAATTCGTTCAAATAGAACAAATAAAAAACATGTTTTATTTTTTGATATAATTTTTTTAGATACTTTTTATATATCAATACATTAATCAATTAATTTTTATTGCTTATATCTGACAGTAGTCTTGTTTATTTTGCTTATTTCCTTTTTATGTTTTGATTTGTTTTCATAGCGAGATGTATGTAATTCTCTAACTTTGATTGTCACGATTACAGAATATATATCTGACTTTTATTTAATAAATAAAATTAAGAAATGTAAACATCATGCAGACATTTTGTTACCTTTTCTGCATATAATTTTGCTACTTTGTAAGACAAACAATATTTTTAAAATAATATAAAAAATTCTAAGTTCTTTAAGTATTCAAATATATTATACCAATATATTGTTTCATTTAACAGTTATTATGTACACCTTGACAAAGACAGACGTTCTGTCTACAGAAATATATTTGTAAAATATTTCAATACGTTGCAGAACTAATTAATTACAAAATATTTTAAATGTTACATCCAATGTACTACCCTACTTTTTCAATTCAAACAAAATATTGTGGTTTACCGTTAAACTCTGGTTCCGTAATGTTTATTTTTGGATTATTTGTTAGAGCATACTTTATATATAATTGAGGTAAATATTGTATATCAGTCTGTTGATAGGGTTTGACTATGAAGCAGAAACAATTAATCATTATTTAAATATTTCATAAAATCAACCTAAAACATTTACTATCAAGAGTTATTTTTCCTAGATGGTTTGCTGAAGAATTACTAAGTAAATATTTCCTATCTTTTTCGTATAAATCTCTTTCGTTGAAATATGACAGCATTTGGGTATAGAACCAGGCCAAAAATGAGCGTATCAATATGATAGATGGCTTTATGACTTATGACGTAAATATAATTTGCTTTGTTAAAAATGTGAAGAAACTATTGGTTAATTTATTATAGACTAGATTATTTGATTAAAAAATACAAAGTCAATTTGTTGATGAAAACCCCAGTCTGTGATGAATGAAAGATATTAATAATAAAAATATTAATACTAATACTAATATGTTTTATTTGATTAAAAACACTGACATACGCAAAATTTGAAATATTTACATAACTATTAAGTAAATATAAGTATCTAAAGTGAATGACAATTTTAGTTAAAATAGTAAATTATGACACTGTGCTAAAACATACTCTAGTAGAGAAATACTCGTTAAAATTATTTAATCTATACGCAACAAATAGACATAGAATCTTGTGCGCAGTATTCCTTCTGGTCTCTTCCTGCCTGCCGTGCAGAAAGGTATGGAATATGCGTTCTTCCATACTAGACTTGGTCGAAAAGCTTTTTTTGTTTTCTTTTTACGAGTGTTTGGAAATAAACATAATATCGATTGATCTGGCTATAAAATTAATAGTCTAATTTGATTGCTTGTAGGTATCAAATCCCACCAATAAACTGGGTAATGATGTGTAGATCAGTCTATTGTACTGTTAGCATGACTAATGCGTATTTTTAGAGAATATAACATAGAGCCGCATGGTGTAGGGATAGCTTCAATAATCGGGTATGGACTCTCAGTTTATTGGTGCGCGTGAAGATTATTTTTAAAACCTTTATTGCTGTTACATGTTGTGTTCCTTTAATCCTCAATCATAGGTTGTTGAGTTAACCTTTAGATGTATCCAATTTATATTTGTATTTATGCCACTGAAAAATAATTTAGTAGTTTTTTCTTTCCTTTAAGTCCAGGTTTTTGTTTCTTGATCAGGTCTTTTTGTTTTCTATAGTTCTTTATTGGTTTCAGGAATTTAAAAATATGTATCATCAACGCATTTATTTTTAGAATTTTCTTTATCCGCCTGTCTTCAGATCAAAGCCGACCCTTTTGTACAACAATTGAATTAATTAATAATGTATGTCTCTGTTAACTTCATTTTATTAAAGTGCTTGGTGTGTTTTTGGTCCATTAAGTAATTTGTTCTGTTTATGTTGAACAAGGTATTGTTCACACCGCCTATATAAATCGATAACGAGACGCGTTTTAATTTACTATTTATACAAAAATGTTTCTAATGTGAAACAAAACTCTAGATCAAAATAAATAATTCTGAGCGGGATATAATGCGCTCGACAATGAAAAATTTATATTCGTATTCAAATCAAATCAACATGATTTTAGGGAATAAAAATTAAAAAAAAAGTTATTACTTAAATATGTTTTATAATGAATACGATTTTGTTTTCAATTATGGTTTATTCTGAGGTCTTTCTAAACACTTACTTATTTAATACGGAATATGTATTTGAGTTTGAGTATGAGTTTGAGTTTGAGTTTGAGTATACTTATTTTAAATATTATATAGAGAGCACTTTTGACTTTTTCAATTTCATTTTTCAATAACCTATTATTTATTTCTCATACGGCGATTATGTTTTTAAATTTTGTTTGTATTTTTCATTTGCTGATTCAGTATCATTGAACAATCTATATATTATAGTACATATGATTATGAACAAACGATGATGTGTTTATAAATAAATAAAATAAAATAAGAAGCAAATTTTATTATATATATATTTTTTAAAAAGCGCTTTAGGTTAATACCTTTTCAATATATAAAAACTAAATAAACAATAATTAACATAATAACAATCAATACTTAAAATTATTTGTTTAATTTGATATTGTTTGAATATTTAAATAAGAGATTTAATAATAATCGATATATAAAAATATAATATACTAGACTACACTATAATTTAATATACTATAATATAATATTAAATTATATTGAAAGTATAAGAATAATATAACATAATAAAATGTATATATATATTATCTAATAATACATCCGACTGCTTATTAGAAAGAATATTCAAAATAATATTGAGTAGCTATTATTTATGTTATAAATTTTTTAATTAATCATGTTTATTTATTCCATCTATTTATTGTTAGCATTTTAAGATAATCAAACTAACATAATCACACTCTTCAACCACAAAACATAATATATAAATATAAAACATAATATACAACACACTTTAACAACTTTTTAATATGTAAATAGCACAAATAATGCATCAAAAATATTGTTTTCCATTCTTTCTTTCAGGCGATACTAAATATAACTGATGTTGCGATCATTACATAATTTGATTAAATTTTATTTTTAGAATTTCTCTGAAAATAGAAACGAATTGATAACAATTTTTTAGTGCGGTTCATGTGTTATGTGTCATTGACTCACGAGTCATATTTTATTTGCTTTTGTTTCTCTTTCTTATCAACATAATTATCAGCAATGTTAACACTCAAAACATGTACACGCCAGTTAAACAACACATACATATTTTATTTTAAAACACCCTAAATGCTTATTAAATAGTAAAACACATTAGCTGTAAAAATATCGCAAGCGAATTTTTATACTTTGTAAATACACTATAAAATCTAAATGTTTCGAATGTGTGACATTGGACGATCAGATAAATGATCAGTGTCGTCCAAGGGGTGTTTTGACGGGCTCGAGCACCTTTCTTCATTTGATAGTTGCCACCTTTTAAAAACGCAAAACAATTAAGGTAAAAATCATATTATGCAAAAGATATCACACCCGCAATTCATAAAAACAATTTTTCTCAAATTGTAACTTAAATTTGTCATGAAAATGCTTACTCAAATTTCAATTGCACCT
The DNA here is from genome assembly GCA_034780555.1 of Coelogynopora nodosa. Taxonomy (NCBI): domain Eukaryota; kingdom Metazoa; phylum Platyhelminthes; order Proseriata; family Coelogynoporidae; genus Coelogynopora; species Coelogynopora nodosa. The sequence goes on from JAUZND010030669.1 coordinate 41,386, forward strand.
TCCTTAAAGTTTTTCAAGATACGCAGCTGTTAATTTGATAAATAAAGCAATATTCTTGCTAATATTTATATATAGTATTGTATATAACATAGCGCTTTATTCTATAAATCTAATTATTTTTTCATTTAATATGTCCAAACTTTCTGAAACAATCTGAATTATTACAAATATCTCAGACACATTTTTGGATCTATGAAGAAACAGAGATACCGTAATAATAATAGTTCACAAATGTTTTTTTTAATAAATAAAAATTAATCTCTTTAATTGAATCAGAAACAGACTTTAAATTTAAAACTAATTCGAAAAACGTAATTAATTAAAACAAATGTTAACAAATTAATTAATTAACAAAAAATTATTCAATTAAAATGATTATGGAACATTTTTATAATATTAATAAAATTGAGAGTACTCTGCGGAAAACATTATGTATTCAATTATTTAACATCATAAATTTACATGGAAATACTACACTTGATAAATATAAATTAACATTATTCCATGGAAATTTATTTGATATATTATAAGTTTATCTCGCTGATCATACGGAAAAATTCTACTTTATCTCAAAAATTACAAAATTATAACAGAATTATAAAGAATATCATACTAATATATATACAATATATACATATACTATATCATTATATTGTATTAAAATATTAAAATAATTTTTAATTGAAAATACAATTACAAATAATACTGGACTTCGTGAAACCTTCAAAATATAGAATCTTAATTTTGTTAAGCGCACTTACTTGAAAAATAGAACTTTTAGATTATTTCTAAATGTAACATTTGTTTAATTTTTTTTGTGTTATGTCTTTTAATAATATCAGAGAGAAATGTTTAAATTTCGATATCTTTATCAATACAGAAGTCTTTAAATATATAATAGAATTCTCCTAACAGAGCTGTTACTCATAACGAAGCTTTATTTTTCTTACAGTTTTTCATGTGCTCACACGCCTTGCTTCTTAAACCACCCAATTGCTATTGTATATTCATTCTGTATATACGTTTTATTGCCTTTACTTTTAATTATATTGTTTATATTTATATTTCTGTATTATTACATTTATATATTAGGTATAAAGTGTACACTGCTAGTTTAAGTATGTAAATTCACTAAGTGGTTTGTTAAAAGTCACACATTCTTACTTTGTGAATTTACAAAGCGATTTGTTTAACGTGTTCCATATTCTAACTTAAATTGTGAATTTACAAAGATAGCTGTTTGTCAAAAAAAGGTCCCCCAAAAGAGAAGTTAAAGAGTGGTCAGAAGAGTCCACAATTGAACAGCTAACGTCCGACTCTCGATCAAGCGAAGCTGTTACACCTTGTTACAGTGGGTTAACCCGCCGCCAATTGGCATGATGTATCTATTAAAAGTACTACTAAATCAGACTACTAAATATCCAATGTTGTGTGGAAATATGCTGAAATCTATTCCTTAATTGGTAATAACCACAAAGTACGATCTAGACTTCAGCTGATTCCTCGCAATTTTATTAAGTAAGTTTGCTTGATTTGTTGCGCATTATATATACTACTAATGTGTACAAAATTGATATAATGTTCGTTTTAGTACATGATGACAAAGTATGTATAGTTTGTTATTTTGTTTATAGTTTTTAAATTTACAAAGTGTTTTAAACACCGCTTTGTAAATGACTAACATTTTTAATTTACTGCGAAATTCTAATTTAAGAAGATTAGCATTGGACGACATTTTTCATAGTTAGTTATTTTACATTTTAGTTTACATTTTTACTTTGTTTAATATCATTCTAGCTTTGTTATTGAGCAAAATAATTATAAACAGTGTTGGCGATAGTTTGTCGCCTTCACGTTGCTTATTCAGCTGGCTTCCGAGTTATACATTTATATTGAGTCTTTATTCTAATTTGTCATATTCAAATTTGTTCACATTTGTTCGCATTTACAGTATATATCGTTCACTCAATGTATTGATAATAATCCAATACGTTACACTTTCTAATAAGAATCTGAGACATTATATGCAATATTTACATTAGAAAATCAACTTTGTCAACCAACAAAAAACAAAATAAAAGTGGTATATATAAGATTATAATATGAACAATAATAAATAAATCTCTCAATTTAAATTGCATTACTACCAACTTATACTGACTCGAATATGTTACAAGGGAGCCACACATAATTGATTATTCAGTTAATAAATTATTTCAAAAATTAAATAGTTATTAAATTGATTAGTTTATTAAGTATCAAAATATAATTAATTTAATATTAATAAATAAGAAACTATTTATGTAATTGTTGATTTATTAATGTATTAGAGTAATTAAATTGACTAGCTCCTTTTTTTATTAAAATACAAGTAATTTAATATTAATAAATAATAACAATCTTTTTATGTAGTAGTTACAATAATCACAGCAAAATAATTATAACAGTAATTTTAAATAAAAGATCACGTTCTAATCCATTCCTTATTTCCATCACAAACCAAAAAAAATCTAAATTGAAAAAAAATAAAGAATCAGAAAATATCGAAGCAACTGCCAATTAAGAAAAGATAATATAAAGATTATTTAATATAAAAACAACATTCAGAATCGAACTACAGAAAGGTCAAACAAAAGGAATGTGTTATCACTAAAGCAGATATATTAATTAAAAATATGTTCAAATCCAAAAAAAATCTTGTTGTAAAAGCGTCCTACAAACAGAACCATATAGATTCGTATCGTATCATCACTTTTACTATATATAGTTTAACACCCAATTGTTATGTTATAACAAAATAAGTAAGTTGTATTGGAATGAGTTAGTTTAAATTTTGGTTTATGTTTGTAGATATTTTTGTCACCAGATTTTACATAAACAATTTAGTGACCAATATTTGTAGATGTCCCTATATATGACAATTAACATATTACCATAAAATATTATAATAAAATAAAAATAAATAAGTATTACATATTACAACACAAATTTAACGTTTTTCCTAAATTGTGTGGTAATAAATCGATTAAGTATAACAATATAACGAGATAATTGTTTATGCATTTTCTCTAAATAAACTATAATAATTATCAAATTTTGCGAAGTAAGAAATAATATGTTTAAAGGAACTGAAAAGGTATTGAAAGGAACTGACAAAAAGATAAATATTCAGAAATATTTAAATAATAAAACTTTAAAAATATATATATGATATAAATCAAAGAAAATATTTACAGTGATACGGTAGCCTTCTATGTTATATATATATATACACACATATATATATATATACTCAATATTTATGATTTCGGTTATTGCAAAAACAAATAAAACAATTTCTCATGAGCGCAGAACCTGTGGTTGGTTAAAAAGAGGTCAACCAATCATTGTATAAACTGGATAGGATAGAAATACAAATATAACAGTGAGTTTATTTGGTTGTATGTTTTATAGCTGTATACAGTTATATATATATATATATATATATAAATATATATATGTATAATATGTACAAACACGTATATATTCAACCTATAACTTAATATTAATAATACCTCACTTTTTTAAATGCAGTTTTTTATACGTAAAACCGAAACCTGAGACTGTTTCGAGATCTAATTTCCAACATTGCAATCAAATTACATTTAAAACAAACACCCAATTTATAAACAAATAAACAGAAGACATAGTAAACGAAATCCGGAAGAGAAGGCCATCAAATCTAAGTAATGTCTCTTAATTATATTGTATATAAATTTTAAAGTTTCACACGCAATCTTTCAAAGCTTAAAATAGCTTTTATAATTTGTGGTATAGGTGATAGATAAAAATGCAAACAAATATACTACAACAAATGTTTACAAACACCAAACATGTTTTCAATTGTGAAATCATTTATACCTTAAATAGTTTATATAATATGCTAATAATATAATCGAGACGTATTATACGTATATTTCAGATTTAATTTGTTTGGGTCAACTGTGCAGTGCTACATAATTATAATATACTTTTTCATATGTTTAAAACGGTATAACATATTATTTTGAGTAGCGTACAATAAGAAGCAATGCACTATAATGCATTTAATTGTAGATACGATCCATATTAAATAAATACATAATACACAATATTTATACAATATATTATATTAAAATTACAATTACAATTACAATTACATTTTTCAACAAATTCTATCTGTTTCTACATCTCAGTAGCATTTAATTACATATACTAATTTATTCATTTGAACATGTGGAAGAAAGTCGTTGTTGTATTAAGTTTACGTCTGATTTTATCAAAACAATCTTTTGATTTAATGACACTAATCACCAAATGAATTACAGTATAAAAAATTATACAATAAGTGTTTAATGGATAAAGGGCTGTTAATTACATATTCCAAAAAATAATGGGGCACTATTCCGCAATTTCCCAAAGGCCGAAACCCGAGGTTATTTACTGAATAATGCCTAAATTAGTTGAATAGGGATTTATACATATTTTAACTGAATACCTGTTAAACAATAAAATCGGTGTAAATCTGCACTAAGGGTATAATTATATTGAGTAGATGCATTCATTGAGTAATAATTCTATGATAATAATATAATATTGAAATCTTACATTGTTTGATATAATCGTATAATAACAATAATAATTTATATAGTATGACACATTTAAATTAGATTAAGTTTTATAACAAAAACGGAACATTGGAATATACATGCCTACTACAATTGTCGAAATATACATATCTATGTGAATTTATGAATAAGTAAAGTTGATTTTAATTATATCCTGGCAATGTTATATTAAGTGATTTAAGTGTTTATTTATATCATGAGGTTTCAGCAATCCTAGAAAAACACGAAGAAAATATATTATTTCTGTGACTTTTTATAGATAAATATAACAGTCTAATCTACATACAATTCAGGCACGTCGGAACGGGGTGGGCTGGGTAGCAATCGCCTCTTCTCCCCTTTTACTGTAAAACAATAAAGATAATAATAATTTAAAAAACGCTATCAAAAGAATAAATGCCCTTTATTAAAAAAACATATATGTAATGTCTTTTTTGGAAATGGCCCACCCAGAAATTTAAATGTTCCGACGTGCCTGCAGTTAAAAGACAATAATAATATATTATGGAAAGAGCTGAACTACTACTGATCTTAAATATATTTGTATCTATTGTGACCTTACTTTTATAGACTATAATTTCTGCTTTTTAGTACCTGACAACTGTTTTATGTCACTTTATTTCTGCTATAAAAGCAATAAAAGATTTGATGTAAGTGTTTCTGATTAGCTTGACTTAGAATTATTTACTTATAATTTACATACACATCACACTACCCTGTTCTTAGTGCAAATAGTACTAACTGTAATTATATAGAAAACACTTATTTTCGTATCGTATTATTGCAATTTAGAAACATTTGTTTTCTAATTTCATTTGTGTAGTCTACCCATTTTATTTATATTTAAAAGAAAGCGCTGAGTTTTAAAGGAGTGTAGCTACCAAATATAAGCTGGGGG
>JAUZND010030670.1:0-19345 GCA_034780555.1 Coelogynopora nodosa
TCTTTTTTCCGAGTAAGGAGTGTGGTGTCATCTGCATAACGTAGGTTATCAATCATTTCGCCTGCTGTTCTGACTCCCCTGTTTGAATCTTCGAGTGAGTTTCTCATGATCTGTTCGGAGTAGAGATTAAAGAGCGCTGGAGAAAGAATGCAGCCTTGGCGAACTCCTTTTTCGATGTTAAAAACTTCAGATTCACCCAGTGCTGTCCTGATAGTTGCGGTTTGTTCTTGATATAGAGATTTAAGTAGTTGAATTAGGTGAGAAGGTGCTCCCATGTTAGTCATTGTTTGCCACATGAGGTTATGATCGACACAGTCGAAGGCTTTACTGTAGTCTATGAAGCAAAGAAAAAGATCCTCAGATCTTTCTCTTGATGACTCCATTATCCATCTGAGGTTAGCAATGTGATTTCTGGTGCCTCTGTTTTTTCTAAATCCTGCTTGTGTGTTTGATAGTTGTTCATTAATGAATCTTTCGAGTCTTTTCAGGATGATCTTAAGTAGGATCTTACTTGTATGTGAGATGAGTGAAATTGTCCTGTGGTTACTACATTCTTTGATATCGCCTTTTTTTGGAATTGGGATATAGGTTGAGTGTTTCCAGTCCTTTGGCCATTTGCGTGTTGTCCAAATTTTCTTGCAAAGAGCAGTTATGATGTCGATGTCCTTGTTGTCTAAACATTTCCAGATTTCGATTTGAATGTCGTCACATCCCGGAGATTTATGATTTGCGATTTCCTTAATTGCTTGTTCGACTTCTGCCTTAAGAATTTCGGGTTCATCTTCCTGAGTTGGTAGCGGTAGGTTGATGTGGGTAGGTATCTCAGCATCTTTTTTGTATAATCCTTCAGTATAATCTTTCCATCTTGAAAGGACTTCCTTTTGTTCAGTAAGGATCTTGCCATCATTGTCTTTGATTGTACTGTTCCTGGCTGAAAATTTTCCTGTTAGTTCCTTGATTTTTCTAACCTCACTATCCCCTTCGATATCCGTATTATTTTTCCCCGGGCTACGAGAGGCAATCTACAATTTTTTCCGCGGAATATAAAATCCATAAATTTGATGTTTAAGTTATAGATTTTCAAATTTTAAATTTAATAATAATTTTGAATTTAATGGATTTATTATTTTAAAAGAATCATGTAATTTACCAGTTTGGTGGAATGCAAATATACTAAATAATGGCAGAAGGAGTCTATTCTTTTAAAATGTCGCTACCCCTGTCATTTTAATTAATTAAATTTCCGTAAAATATTTCAGACAGTGAAATATCGTATCCTGGGTCTTTTTGTGGTAGCATCTGAAGTAACCCAATGGTAATCTACAATGATAAGTGAATTTATATTTATTGGTTGAGATGTAGAGATTTCAATCTTATTGATTTCATATAAACATTACGTTGTAAATATTCGTCAACTGAAAATCGTTTCATTTTAATAAATTTAATGTAAATGGACAACAAAACAGTAGTGTTAAATATGTTTTATTAAATTGATTGTTAGAGATAATATACATATTCGTAAAATTTATCACACGTAAGCCCTCTATAAAACTAAATTTATTGCCTACATATCCAAAACAGTTTTACTACATGAACTAATTTACTGCTATCAGTTTTTAAATCATTCTTTTTGCAAACGCTTTCGGGTCAAAAGTGAGCAGTATTGAACTGCAACAGATCAATATAAGAGTGAACTCACTCTCCATGTATTAATTACTCTATGGTTGGAATAGTCTTCGAAACGCCTTTTACCCTATTTAACTCAGCACATTTTTTAGTAACGTTACTGCCTTACACGGATACAAAATGTCTCTTATTAATTCCTTTTATTTCCGTGTGTTATAGTCTAACATTGCAGTGGTTTAAAACTTGTGCCGTTAATTTCAGCACTTTTTATTTAATTGTAATTATACTGATTTGGCGTGTTACATTTCTTTTATTAGAGATCATTTTTAATACACTGAAGAACAAGTCATGCAGAGATGAAACTATCAGATGAAACTATCAGATGAAACTATCAAATGAAACTATCAGATGAAACTATCAGATGAAACTATCAGAAGAGAACTCATGACATGCTACTAATCCTCCAAATCCTAATAGAATAAGTGTTTGCCACTTAGAATAGTGTGTTATTCTCAATGATCGTAGACTATACACTAAAGGCTTCAAAATGGTCAGTCACACAAAAAATAATTGAAGTACCTTTAAAGAGGATAATTCCAAAAAACATCTTGTCTCACTCGTACAGTCAATCTACGTACGACTATCAGAGAGCAAAGCGAGGCTTTCAGTATTGCGAAAGAAACCCCGCAAGGTTACATCTTATCCTCAGTAGAATTAAATATTTATACCAAGCACAATATAAAAAGGATACTCGAAAACAAGGCACAGCATCAAGGTAGGTGGACTTTGTTAACTACCGACCATGACCGAAGAGTCCATGAAAGAGATGTTGATAAAAGTTGCAACGAGCGCAAGGCTTTAACTCGTTAACATGGTCTTTAATGCTAGGAAGAAGAAGATCATGGTTGCTATGAATAAGAGATAATATTAGAGAAAACCAGTGGATAGACGGCAAGCAAAGAGCAGGTTGAGGAGTTAAAGTTCTTAGAACCAGAGAAGACGGCCAATGAGATCAAGGGACGCATCTTGCTACAGTGATAGAGAAGGCAATTAATTTGGATGTATTCTCTAGAGGTCATGACAAATAAAGAAAGCCCTGACAGATTGGCTGATGAAAGTGATAGTCTAGTCGATTATCCTCTATGGGGTGCAGGAGAACTAGACGATAAGAAGAGGCAACAGAAATAAAATTAAGAGTCCGGAAATTAAAGGTGTTGCTGGCGTTGAATTCTTAAATTATTACGAATTTTGAGGATTTTAAATTTCATTTACTAATTTTTTGCGTATAGCATAATGTATTTGCGTGCAACAACAACGACAAAAAAAGAGCACGTCCAGCTTCATTGTCCGAGTTTAACGAAAGTGGGAATGGTAAACAATATCACCAGCCTCCATGACCTCACTTCCAACCCAACCGGCTCCAGAACACTCTGGTTAACCTTCAAATCCCGTATTGGTAGTAAGTGACAACAACAACAACAACGACATCAAAAAAAGTATTCTCTTTGAAAAAGTTAACCGATTAATTTAGGACTAGAGAAAGGCCAAAAATAAGTTCGAATGATGAAGCAAAGGCTATGATGTTATTCAAGCGGAAAGCGGAGGTAACGAGTATTGCGATGGATCGCGATGGACCGGGTACATTTGTAGAGATTTGTCATTAATGAGTAGTCTTGCCTCAAAAGACTTAGATGTGAATGAACATATAGATATCATTTAATTAATTGAATGCAATTAATCGAAATATTTATATGCTATTCGATAATTTATTAAACGAAATATATTTTACACATATTATATTTATTTCGCGTATGAAAATATCAAATGCCACATCTTGACTTTGAATTACTGTAAAATTATGGTTTTTAAATTCTCAGAGTATTCGATTTTTCTCCACATAATATACAGAGTAAACATAGAAAAAGTATGGCAAAAATGCATGTGCAGGAAAGTGGTTCAGTAGAATTAACCATTTGTCTATTTAAAATGAGAAAAATACTCAAGTAATGTGTTATTTGTGCATTGATGGATTGGTCAAATTGAAATACGTGCAGTAAAAACGATATTATTCATCATCGAACAGGGTAACTATATTTCATTTGGAGGAAGTGAATTTATTATGATGTGAGCGTTCAATATAACTACAAAAATGAATATGGAAAACAAATTGCAAAACACGAAATCAAAGAAGGATGATAACAAATCTTTTATGAAAGATTGGAACATAAATAATATACTGAAGCAAAACCGAATTAAAATTCGTGATTTTTTCAAAACATTAACAAAAAAACGAGGAAAAAGGTCTGTAAAAAAAGATTTACAATTGTTCACAAAGTTAGCAATTCCAAAAACAAAAAACCCGGTGGTACATCAAAGCGAAACCAATAATGACCCCGCTGTATTTCGAGAAAGCGACGGTTATATGACCCGACATGCCCAAAAGCAAGTTTACAAAGATCTGGTAAATATACTTAATGTGCCGATATCGACAGCGGATGAAGTCACTACCCCTTTTTCCACGTCTCACAATATGACGACGGAATTTGTCATGCCTGTAGAACACCGCACATTTGCCGAACTTATAAAAGACAAGTTTAATAAATGCGACAAAATTCCGGCTTCTTTTGGAGACTCTAATTTAATATGTAGCCAGTCGATGCAACAAAATATGAAAGAGTGTAAACCCTTTGAAATTAGGCCACGTGACATGGAAAAATCCTTGAGTTTGGTTATTACTAAATTAAAAGCCAAAAATGCTCATCGTGATAATAAGGTTTCTATAAATCATGAAATAGATGAAAAGATAAAAGTTATCGACAATTCCGCCAGGAAGATTCCTCAATTATCTAAATTTCCGATAAATCAAAAGATTTCTTCAAAATTAGGTATTACGGACAATACTGAATATGGAGAATTTGCACGTATAAATAGTAACAATACAAGATTTCATAACTCCGTTCAAATGGAATATGTAAGGGGTGCGACATTTAGTGATAGTCTGTCGTCAATTTCTGAATTTTCGTTTGATCAGTTTCAAAATGAATACATACTATCCGATTATCCAGAAAAAGATCTACAAAGAGATTTGAGACAAAAAACGGACTTGAATGACATAGAAATTTTGAAGCCACAGACTGCCATTTTATTTGAAAGTGGTCCAGCAGACAGTTTTGAAAATAACTGCAAACATCCATATACTGAGAGTATTGGACAAGAATATTTTTCAGAAATGAATGATTATAATGTATCAAAAAAATATAAGAACGTAACTGATATTAAAATATTGAAATTACACGCGGAAGAAGACAATGAACATTTCAACAATGATTTATTTGCAACTATTCCAAAGGATAACAGTAAGTGGAATTCCCAACAGGTAATGTCCTGTTTTATAAGTACGACTCCTGACAGTGAAAAACCAAAAATAAGTATTTCGTCACTGGCAGAAATAAGGAGTTCACGGAAAGAGTTATGCGCATCTTCTGATAATATTAATATGTACGCTGACACAAATATAGGGAACTCCTTTACGAAACTACGCTTTAATTGTTCAGGGAACATAAGTTACAGTGCAATTTTAAATCAAGCACCGAATTATAAATCTTTCAACTATTATTGTAATGAGCCTTTTTTGCGAAAAAAAAATTCCGATAACTCAAGCAGTTCCAATTATAAAACCGAATTTATAGACTTACAAGATGTTTCCAAGGAGGAAAGTAGTCTTAGGGAAGTCAAATCATACAATCAACACTTTTCTCGAAATGAAAGTAATTTTGAGACGGAATATATATTAAACAATGCAGTTAGCCATAATGAAATATGTGAGAATGTGAAATCGAAACCAGAAAGAGAAATTTCATTGAACTCTGTTATTAGTTCTTCTTTAGGGAACAAAAATAGAAGGATGCAAATGAAGCCGGTATCTAGGCAGAATTACGCTAGCAAATACAACAAAGACATGGATTCGTTATTATACAGTACAAAATCTCGAAATAAAAATATTGAACACAATTATATTCAGAGCACGTGTGCTCGGAGTTCCTCACAATTGGTTGATGACACCAATTTCTCAGGACAATGTATGATGAACCATATAAGTTCATCAATCATGGAGCGCCAGAGCACATCCAACCAAGGGGATATTGGAGCTGTTGATTTTGACAATAATCGATCCATTAAAGAGGCGCAATATTATTTGCAAAATATATTTTCAAATGGTTCTACTTTTTTTAGAACGGATAGGTTACCAGTAACTGAGAAACCGTGCATAAATAAAGACAGGCCATTATCAACAAAAACTTACTCCCCTTATAAATCTGATCCAGGTATGGAACATGTACCTTCTGTAAAGATGACGGTTGACTCATTAAAAAATGATACAGTGAACATTTCTCAAACTTTTACCGACATTAAAAAACAAAAAAAGTGTAGAGAAAATTTGTTATGCTTCAAATTGTCGAAAAAAACAAAGAAACTGCTCGTCGAAACAAAACGAGTCATTTTGAGTCGTAAAACCAGTATCAATTATGGCTATGACTCACATAATTTGAACTATAGCAAAAAACCGAAAACACTTTCATCCAAATTGTGTTTGGGTAAAGCGTCTAATGAACAACATTTTCAATGTAGAACTAGTGAGTCACGTTCGCAATCCACCAATACAAGTTGTATACACAACGTATTTTGTAGCTCGAAATCTTTGCGACAGACACATCATACTTGCGATACTTATTCAAGTAAGACAAAATCCCATTCCCAAGAAGTTTCGCGATATGAAAAAAAACATCTGAAAAAAAGATCCAATGGTCAGTTGAGAAGTAAAAAAATTAAGTTAATTAGTCAACAGAAGCCAACTAAAGATTTTGACCGCGGAGATAAATGCTACGCTTGTATCATGGAGTCACAAAAACAGTTTTTACCAATTGCTACCAATACACATAACAAACTTTTGACGTATACTTTCAATGCATTTGATAAAATGTATGATGATACTTCCACCCGCAGAAATATTTTGCGGCCACCTCTACTGCAGGAAAAAAATAATCAGCTCTTAAGCGATAAGTCAGTTAAGAGCACATTTTCAATAAATCCTGAAAATTCACATATCACGAGTAAAAGTCCACATAGGCAAAGGGATTTTGAAAATATAGATCTTAGTAATCCTCATACTAAACAAACTAATTGCCCAACCCAGAATGATGGAAAAAAGACTTCGCCGAGTGCTTCTTTGAAAGATGATTTGAGTGAGCCATATTTGTTTGACCGTATTTGTAATGTAAATCTAAAAGAGCCTATTATTAGCGACAGCACAGCCAAAACAATAATAAATTCTTCTTCGGAATCTGTTAAAAATCAACTTATTAATAAAGCGGATGATCAAGAACTCAAAACGGAGGATAAAACAGTCAATACTACAGATTTGTCGCTAGATTCTGACCTGTGTTCATCAGACAGCAGCATATCAACACCTTCCAGTTTGGAGATGTTTACATTGTCCAGCGGATGCCGGAAATCCACCCCCCCTATTGTGGTGCAGTATATTCAAACACCCATCTCGCATTGTGTCCACTATAGTAAAAGCAGCCGGGGCGATTTCTGTCCAAAGTGTAGCACGAGATCAAGTACCAGTACTTCGGACATGTCAATACCTTCCTTCTCATTGGATAATATAGTTCGTGACGTCAAAGAGTCCCACGAAACATCGAAATCCACAGGTTCTTATAAGTACACAAAAACTAAGACGAAAAGATACCATAATGGGAAAGTATCCAAATCGGATACGTCATACCAGATAACGGAGGACAGAACACCTGAGAACAAAAGTTCTACACCGTCTAGAATAATTGTAATTAATAATATTCTGACGTCACCGAATGCTGCTACCGATGAATTGCTGCAGCGACAGCTTGTTCATTCAACTCATTTTAATCAGCAGCAACAAGCACAACCAACGGCAACAAAGGCCAACAGCACCCTCACTATCCAACAGCACCCTCAGCACCCAACAACACCCACTGTCTCAATAGTTGTGACGGGACAATTAAGTGGTGAGACTTCGGTACAATTGAGGGACGCATACGAACCGCCGGTGCAACCCGCTACCGTGATTCGTTCTAATTCCAGGGGAGAAACTGTAATACAAAACAATATTTTTTTATCTAAAGGAGACTCCAGATCAAAAGCGTCACATAACAGATTTGAGTTAGAAAAAAACGTAAAACAACGACCTGTACATCCAGAAAAATATGCCAGGCGTCAGGTTGCTTCTCGACAAGAGGAAGGATTTAGATCTTTCGGAAATGTAGTGAAAAAAAAAGGTAAGAAAAAATCTTATGAATCGGGTTTTGAAAAACAGAAAATTGAAAATTACAAAAATCCTGAACAAGTTAATATAAACATTGACAAAACTAAACGTAAACTATTTAACGATGATTCCATTATTAAATTAAATCATATTTACGATAGCAATGTAATGGATGAAGAGGATGAAGAGCATAATACTGCTGCTGTTCAAATAGCAAACATGGAAGCAGCATTGCTAGAGCTCGAGTTAGAAGATGAATCCATGTCAATGACTACATCTGAGAACACATTAGAAGTCATACCTGGAATTGACAATGGTGATTCACCCAAACGTCAGGAGCAAGTAATTCAGGGTGATAAGGCACAACTCGAAACTGCAAATGATGACAATATAACAAAGATAAATCACGTCACGGATGTAAATTCACAGGGTAAAGATAATTCTACTGAAGTTGAATTAGAGGAGAAACAAAAGTCAGTAAGCACTAGTGAGAAAGCGGCAGAAAATCTGCCTTCAAATGTCAGCGTTGATGAATTAAAAAATCAGGACCGATTGGAAAGTGTTGACAATCAGAAACCCGAAATTGATAAAGAATTAAATCATATCTCATCTAGCGAAAATTCCAAAAAATTAAAAAATCAGGACCAATTGGAAAATGTTGACAATCAGAAACCCGAAATTGATAAAGAATTAAATAATATCCCATCTAGCGAAATTTCCAAAATATTAAAAAATCAGGACGAATTGGAAAGTGTTGACAATCATAAACCCGAAATTGATAAAGAATTAAATCATATCCCATCTAGCGAAAATGCCAGTAACGAAGTTGGTTTAAAAAGTCTGAACGTAACAGCATTTAAGTTAAACACAAATAGACAATTCCTTACCAGTACCACAAATCCTAATGAAACAAGTCGACCATTTTGCAGCAAAATATGTAAATCTGGTTCTGTCAGGGGGCGTCAATCTAATTCAGCAAAAGGAACTAAAAGTCCAGGATCAAATAGATATATTTCTTCCATTGATAGTCGACGCAAATTCATGGATACGATAAATAGGAGAGGTGGATCAACACATTTGAATCATGATAATAAACGTAGAGTTCACAATTTAAAAAAGGATATTAAACGTAGATCTCACAATTTAAATAAAATTCCTCAAAAAATAAACCTAGACAACGAAAGTGCCCCTTTATCGACTCCTGTGAATGAAAACCTAGAGGGATCTATCACTGAAAATGATATTCTTAGCTTGTCTATAACCGCTAACAAAGAATCTTTAATATCCACAGTTGATAATACAATTTGCTACCAACCTACTGCCATAAATTATGATGTTCCTATATCTACTTCTGATAAAGAAAATCTATGTGAGCCCACCCATGCAACTAGTAAGCCTGTGCACAGCAATAAGCGTCGTTTATTCATTAATGAAAACAATTTCGATCGTCGTTTATCCACAAATATCCTCAAAGAACGGCATAAACCCATCTCTAAAAATTGTGACCTTCCTTTGCTCAATCACACAAATGAGAATCTAAATAAACATGTCACATCAGGGGAGAATATTGCTAAACATACTGTTGTAAACAAATACATAAGTCGATCTATTCCTCATAGTTCTAAATCACAAATACTTAACATTAGAAACCATCGAAGTGAACGAAAAATGAGTTTCAAAAGCAATGGTTCAAATTTCTATCTGACAACGCCCGTACCTACTCCTAATATGTTCATTGATGACAGAACAAATGATTCTAAAAAACTGAAAGCAATAAAACAAAGGGACAACCGGTCACGTGAGTCCATATCTTTACTAAATCATCGCTCAAACAAAAACCAAATAAGAATTAAAAGTAGTGGTATAAGTAATAGTAATAAGAAAAAAGATTTTTCTTCTGCAAAAAACAATAAAATCACTACCAAAGCCTCAAATAAAACAATTACTGACGAAGAAGATTCTAAAATGAAACATACATATCCTTCAGGAAAACAATCTGCACAAGATTTAAAACCAGGAGAGAAATCGGAAACAGATTCAAACGCTACCATAACAGTGCCATCAGAAGAAATACTGAAATCAGAAGAACGGCCAGTAAAATCCCATGACCGTTCTCGAGTGAACCAGATTCTACCGGAATTGATTCCACTTCTTGTCGATATTTCTGCTAAGAAGCACGATGTGGCATCTTCAAATTTATATTATCAACATAAGAATATGTCGAGGCATTCCACGAGGCAACTGCAGCCACACTATGGAAAATCGCACACATTGGACGTGTTTCATCATTATGATCAGCAACCTCAAAACCAACCTAAAGAGCTTCTGATTCGCCACCAGTATGCGGAGCAGCAACAATACGCAAGGCCAGAGCAACTTGTAGTTCGCCATGAGTACGCGGGGCCACCACCACAAGAAGGGCCCCAGGAGTTCAGGGTAGTTCAACATCGTCCTAGCCGAGGTTTTCCATCCATTCAATCCAGGCCGCAATCAACTGTGTCAAATGGGAAGATGTTTTCCATTATCCCCGGTAACAGGCAGACTTGTCCGTCCAATTCACAAGGAGGAGCAGTTTATGGGCGAAGTTTGCGTCAAACTGACTTCCCACATGAAATGGTAAAAGTGCTTCATTCCCAAACACAAAGACATAATGCCCATTTTGGTGATAAAACTAAACAAGAGTGTAAAATAGAAAAGGCCGCCTCTTTAAAGAATAGGTTCAAACGAGCAGGCGTTCGCATTGGTAACAATAGATATGACCACACAAACCAGAGCAATCCGGTAATCTCTGAACTTTCGGAAAATAACTCACTTGACAAAACGATACATTCAAATAATATGGTTAACGCATGTAAGGCACCCAAACTTCCTCTCTATTTAGCTGGAGCTTATCATTATGGTCTGCCCAATTTGGCTCAGTGTATCTGGCAGTCAGCTTCCTTTAAACCGGAAACTGTTGACATCAAATTGACTAAACGTTATTAGGCATCGTGTGGATTAAATCAAGTTTTTGTCCCAATAATGCACAATTAGAAAATATACATATATGTGCGCAATGAATGATTGGATTAAACGAGTAAAATAAATGTAATTTTGTTTAAATGAGTTTCCACGTTTGAAATCATTTAATATGTTTTAAATGCGATACATATATGTTCGATTGTTAATTCGATTTTCTGTTAGTATTCATAAGACAGAATGCTTCAATTCTGAATATAATTCAATATATGTTATTATTATTGAAGGCTGACTACATATAATGTGTTTTATTTAGTCATTTTGGGTAATATAAAAGTATTAATACAATATATGTAGATGAGATGTTTAAATAGAATCCCTTCAAAATTGTTCGATTATTAAAACGAAAAACTGATTATTTGGGCACTGCATATTATTATGTATTAGTTGGGGCTGGTATTGTTAAAATACTAATTTTTTCCCAAGATAAAAATTACAAAAACGGACTCCAAACCTTTCAGTTAAAATATATTTCATCCCATGATATTTTTAAGATTAATAAGAGCCGTTTTCGAATATACAATTAGGTATAGTATACATTAATTTTGATTAATTAATTAATTTTGTTAATTTATTTTTAGCTTGCTTGATTAATTTCTTGGAGGGCAGAAAATCAGCCTCTAAGAAATGAATCAAGCAAGCAAAACCCAGAGAAGAATCATTCTCGGATGGCAGGCTTTGGTAGACTAAATAACATCATGAAAAGCACCCTTCCTACCTCTTTAAAAACGAAAGTATTTAATCAATGCATCCTTCTAACTATGACGTATGCATCAGAAACGTGGACAACATTGAAGAAAATAATGAACAAGCTCAAGACCAGACAAAGAGCGATAGAAAGATAGATGATTAATGTTACAAAGCGAGACAGAATAAGGAATACGGAGATTAGTATAGGAGAACGAAGGTTGATGACATCATCAAGAGAACAAAGATCAGCAAATGGAACTGGGTAGGTCACATTGCAAGACAACAAAATAACCGTTGGACCTCAACATTGACGGAATGGATTCCGAGGGATGGGAAAAGGACGAGGGGCAGACCTATGGCGCTGTGGGAAGACGAGATCCGGATGTTCATGAAAGCACCAACCTGGAAGCATTTAGCCAACAACATATCAATGTGGAAACGTCAAGCTGAGGTCTTCGCCATGCAGTGGGCCGATACGGGCTGATGATAATGATGATCATAGTATAAATAAAGAAAATGTTCAATCAATACTATTGAACAAAACATAACGAAGTATATAAATATTTATAGTGAAATAAATTGATAACTATTTTTTATAAATTGAGACAAACTGATATAAATGCTGAAACATATACAATATATACAATTTAGTTACAGTGATATATATATATGTATATATTATACATATATATCACAAATTACATTATAATCACAAATTACATTATAGTCACAAATTACATTATAATTACAAATGACATTATAATCACAACTTAATTAAATTAACAAATTACAGATATTGTACATTGGTCATTCATTAATTATTTTAGAAATTTTTGCGTTAAACAATTAAAATCAATAACGTATAAATCTTACTTATTAATTGTTAATCAATTTTAATCGAAAACAATTATTATATATTAATCAATAACAGTTTATAAAACTTAAAACAATAAAAATTATGAAAGTATTCATATACAGTTAACGTTTTCTTGCAACGGATGGTCTATCCTTATAGCCATAATGATTAAGCAAACATCGGAATTTGACAAACCGTTCTCCTTTGCTCGAGTCACTGTTGTACAGCGAATGCAGTGCTAAATTTTCGCTCCTACGTTTTCGTAGATTCTTAGCTCCATATATTGACTCCATAGAGTACAATAACGTACACGTAATCAACCAACTCTACAAATACCCTTATTCCGTCTGTCTGTCTGTCTGACTGTCTGAAATGGGACCGAAGGGTCACAATAATAATAAAGATGATAAGGATTCATTTATTATTGAACGTAATCCGTAGCATCGAACTTTAATCCGTAGTGAGAATGATCCATAATGATCCGTATTTTAATCCGTAATGATCCGTAGATAATTTGGCTAAAACATTGATAATTGCATTTTCAGGATTTCATAACATTTAAATTAACACGTAAAATTGACGAGCGTTTTTATCGAAAGACACGGAACATGTAACAACAAATGAAAGAGAATTTTATTAATTATTTTACAGTAACGATTTTAATATTACTTTCATTATGGTTATCGCATTTTACCATTTCTGTTTTTTATCATATTTATAGTAGTTGCTTATTTTGTTAATCGCGTTCCAATGATGTTTCCTCGTTCCTATGATACTTTTTCGTTCCGATGATGTTTGATGGTTCCGATGATGTCAAATCGTTCTGATGATGTTTAATCGTTCTGATGATGTTTTATCAGCTTTTATAAATTAATTATGTAGCCCATAGATATCGATTTATCGTATATCATACTTATACAAGATATACAATCTGTGCCTCACAGCGGTTGTGATTATTAAGACGAGTCATACTCGGCATTGTGAGCAAAAAAATAATTGACATAATATCCACACAGCCTAAATAGACTTTCTTCAAAGCTATTTTTAACAATACAAAGTTTATCAAATAAAGTATTAGTTTGTACCATTAAAATTGCTGTAAAATTTTACATCTATTTATACTTTCGTTAAACAAAAAACTAATTTTTATATGAGAAAATTAAAAACATTAATTTTCAACATAATTAGCCTATTTATAGAATGAGCATAACTGCTACAATATTTCTTTAGTTTCGGCTTGCCTCGCGAAACTGGTGTACAATGTATGACTCATTGTTTTCATAACCATCGAATATAACAGGATTATGTTAGATTGAGAAGAAGAAAGAAAGAAATCCATACCTAGATGTATCCTATAAGATTGTACATCTAGGAGTGAGAGAGAAAGAAAGAAATCCATAATATATATATGTATCCTTTAAGATTGTACATCTAGGAGTGAGAGAGAAAGAAAGAAATCCATATCTGGATGTATCCTATAAGATTGTACATCTAGGAGTGAGAGAGAAAGAAAGAAATCCATATCTAGATGTATCCTTTAAGATTGTACATCTAGGAGTGAGAGAGAAAGAAAGAAATCCATATCCAGATGTAGCCTATATAAGTATTTTACGTAATGCTAGAAGGAAGGTAGAGAGCTCAGGAAAATATTATAAATATTGAAATAATCAATATTATTATATAATAATATCTCCCTGAACACCCCTTTGTGGAATATAACTCTTAAAAATAAATATAAAGGATTTTGATGTAAAACACCGTCGTAGTTTTCTAAAAACAAACTCTATTACAAAATATGAATTATACATGCGGTAATTGAACATATAAAATTGTATATAAAAATATTGTAATGTTGTAATATGTGTAATTCAAAGAATTTAGTTTAACGAAAATATCAGAACGATTACGAATTCACATAAATGTCCTGTCCATAAGTAATGAACAGTAAAAAAAACAACATCAATCGTAAAACTGATGCATTAATAAACAATAAAACAATAGTAAACATATTTTTTTACGGCAAGATATCTGGACATTTTTGACATTATAAAGATAGAAAAGCTGTAGTAAAATGTAGTCATATAATAGAAAATAGGACCCCATTTTGAATGCTTGGCGTACGTACAATATGTAGTTATTGCATGGAAATATTGCTGAAAAGTCTGAGAGATTTAATGATCGATATGTATGGTCGTCTGCGAGTTCGACATTTAATTGAAAAGTGTGAAAACTTTAATTCAATAATTGCTTATTTAGTATTGATTTTTATGCATAAACTGCTAATGTTATAATATTGACAATTTACATCGACAACAATTATTTTAATTTGAAAAATGGGTTTCTGTGAAATATGTTATTCTTAGTTTAATATGGAGGATTTCCTATAATGCACAAATGGAAAGTTCATGCATTTATTTGTGATCTTTGTTTTATATGTAATTGAAAGATATATTTCTCAACTGTCTAACTGGTTTATATGATTTAATGGAGCCTAGATAACACAACATAAATATATATAATAATGACTATTCTTTATATGAACTTAATTTTAAAATGTGTTACATTATTCTTGAAAATAAAAATACAATCATATTTATTGTAATATTTCGCTTACATGGACACATAACAGAAACAATAAAATGAAACAAAAGTGGCTTGCATTTCGTGATATTTTTAAACGAATAAGAAAAAAACCAGAACAAAATAGTTCAAAACGAAATTCGCGTTTGATGTCAAGGTCAACAGATTTATCTACAGAAACATATTTATCTCAAAAGAAACCTAGTAAATATTCGAAATTTGAAGAAAGCGAAGGCTATCGGAAACGTCACACACGGAAGACAATTTACAAGGAAATTGCTAACGAACTAAAAATGTCTATATCTACAGTAGATGAAATCACTACACCCTTTACCACATCTCAAAATGTTACCACAGAAGTGATCCCACCTATAAAAAGCTACAAATTGCGGGAACCAACAGAAAACTACGTTAGTTCAAAAGATAAAGAAACTGCGCAAAGAAATAAAAATATTCATGCAAAATATCATGGCAATATCCTTGATGGAAAGCCGTTATGTTTGGCCAAAACTAGAATAAAACCCAAGAAAGCTAATCGTGTTTATAAACATTTAACATATCGTAAAATAGTTGATAAGATACAAGCAAAAGCAGACTCTACTACGAAAGTTTGTAACATGTCTAAATCCTTGATTAATCGTCTGACTCCTTTAATATTAGACATGACAAATATCAGTGAATATGAAGCATTTCCAAACATAGCAAGTAGTAACACGCAGATTCACAGTTCTGTTTGTATGAAATATGGCAATACTAATAGTATAACTTCTAATGGAAGCCGATCATCAATTTCAGAATTTTCTTTTGAGCAAGTTTTTAATGAATATATCCAATCCGAATATATAGAAAATGGTAATTCAAGTAATTCAAAATATAATATGAAATTGGATATAGATTTAGATATAGATGATGTAACTATTTTTAAACCACAAACAGCTGCTTTAATGGAGGCAAATTCAAAACAAATTTTGAATGTGAATTCCAAACAAGAAACTGGACCGTGTACTCCACCAGATAATTCATTAGAAATAAAAAATTATTTGACAAAGTATAATGACATAACGGATTTTAATATTTTTAAACAACATGTCGACTACGATAACGAACAATTCTCTAGTGCTTTATTTGCAGCAATGTCATCTGAAAAAAACAAATGGAACTCTGTAAAGACACCTGTTCGAGTAGCAAGTGTTTCCCCGATAATAGGATTACATTCTTTAGAGTATAAATGCATTAGTACTAATAACACTGATGTCGACAGTGACCAAAAACAAGACACATATTTTACGGAACAAAGTTTGACCCACACTGGAAACACAGTTTCAAATTATCAACCTAAAGGATATAATTTCGGCTATGACGATACAGCGCATAGTAGGCTCCCCATAATAAAACTAAATTCCGTTCACTCTAACGATTTTTCAAGCAAAGCTAAATTTGAATGCTGCAAAAACGCTGGCGATAATATAACTCGGGGAAAAGTTGAACTATTCAATCTAAACTTATCTCGAACTGAAAGTAATTTCACAACAGATACTCTGGTAAACACGGAAGTAACCAACAGATGTGTTAGCAAAATAAATGACGACGATAGCAAAATGAATTCGAGGGCGTACTTTTCAATGAACGAAAGTTGTCCATCGGAAAGTTACAGTAAGAAAAGCACCACATCAAGAACAACGTCAATATCTGAAACTAGAATGGGAAGCTCCCCATTTACAGAACAGAGGTGTACCTCTAACAAGCACGATTTTGACCATGGATCGATTAAGACAGAAAAATATTTTGCTAACAATTTGTTTACAAACGGTTCAACACTTTTTTTTGAAGATAAACGAACTATTGAATCTCCCGCAAACAAATACAACAAACCGTACAGCACGTTAACGAAAGTAAAACCGGCGGCTTCCATTCAGAAATCTTTTAAAAACGAAAAGTATATTGTTTCTAATGCATGTGGCAATGATTCAACAGCCTCGTTGCCAGATATGATAACTGTTGAACCTCCGGGAAAAAAATACACACCATTCAATGCGGTAAAAAAAGTAAAACCGACGGAGTCAGAGAGGGCTTTTATGCGGAAATCTTTTACAAATGAAAAGTTTCTTGTTTCAAATATCGGTGCAAATGGTTCGACAGCTTCGTTTCCAGACTTGTTAACTGCTGAAACACCTATACACAAATACCAACCGAAAAACATATCACAACGGGCAATTATTACACCAGTGAAACCTTTACTTCATCCTCGTCCCTTTGGGGTCAATTCTAAAGCTAGGGTTTTAAAACCTTATGTAAATTCAAAATCCAATATAGTGTCTAAGCCAATCCAAACGATCATTGTTGATAGTGACAAATTAGTAAAAGGTGACCAACCAACCGACCATCGAAAGAAACATAGGAAAAAAAGATCAAACAATTGTTTCTCTAATCTTTTTAAGTTTCAATCATTTAAGGAGACCAAGAATCTTCCCCACACTGAACAACAGAACATTTCCAAAAAAGAAATATCTACAAAATCTCGACCAAATCTTGTCAAGTCACAGACTTTATCTGGTAAGTCTCACAATTCAAAACCTATAACACAATCTCGACCTAATCTTGTCAATTCACAAGCTTTATCTAGTAAATCTCACAATTCAAAAGCTACTGACCACAACAAGATATTTTCAAGTAAAACGAATTATGTCAATAAACCAGTGGAAGTAGGACCAAATATCCCCACTCAAAAGAAAATATATAATTCTGGAAAAAACGAACAGCTAGCCCTCAATGAAAAGTTTCCTGATAATAAAAAATCAAATCAACGTAGCAAAAAGTTGTTCTGCTGTAAATCATCCAAGAAAACCACTGCACAACCACCGAAGAAACAAAAGCCGGCAATAACAACCAATAAACAAGTTACTAAATATGCCTCAGACCCATCCAATCCGAGTTGCAATAGGAAACCAGCGAATCAAATATCGGCCATTAGTTTAAAGAAAAAATCTAATAATGTAAATGAGAAATGTAAAAAAAATAATTCGTCTGTTCCTAATAAAACTTTTACCCATACCAAGACCGATAGCTGTAAGACAACTAAACCTTTACGAAATGCTCCTGTCCAAAGACGAACTAAATCTGTTGACTCCTTGCAACATCCCCGTAGTCAGTCAAATAAACAAAAACCGTGTTTAACAGGCATAAGAAAATCGCGTTCCTTACCAACCAGACAATTTGACCGCTTAAATACATGCTATGCTTGCCAAATGGCCTCTCAAGACTCGAACTGGATGCTGAAGACTCATAAAAACACAAAATTAAGGCACTCTTGTTTTAAAAAGACAACAACGAATGCAATATCCAAAAAGCCAGTTAAGAAAAGCTCAAGCTCATATATTATCCGGACGCTGAAAAAAAGAAAAGAGTTAAACAACTGTAAACGTAAAACTTCTAAGAAAGAATCACATTTCACTTTTTTGAACTGTTTTCAGACAAAGCGTAAACCTCGATTCCTGTCAAAAAATCATAAAAAACGACCCTTACAGCAGGTCAAATATAATAACGGAAAAGGAGACATAGAGAGGAAAAGTCAATTGTATAACAAATGTTCAGATAACAAATCTTTAAATAGTAAGTGTTCTAAAAGTATTCCAAACCGAACGTTGGCTTTTAACTATAAAAATACGAAAAATAATACAGGTACAAAGAAAAAAGCCAATAATTGTTTCAAAAAATGTTCCAACAAAAAAGTTGATCATCGCAAAATTAAAACAAACATCTTGCCAAGAATTCCACCAAAATCGTCAACACGGAATACATTTGAAGCAGTTTATCTTCCAAACAGAAATGTATCTCCTAATTATCACAAAAAGAAAAATATTGCAGATACAAATAAAAAATTATCCAACAAAGGCGATGATCATCGTATTATGACCAGAAATATTTTGCCAAGAATTCCACCAAAATCGTCACAATTTAAGACATTAGATGCAGTTAGTGTTCCCATAAGAAATTTGTCGCCTAATTATAAAAATAAGATAAATAAAACAGGTACAAAGAAAAAAGAAAATAATTGTTTTAAAAAATGTTCCAGCAAAACCGATGATCATCGTAAAATTAAAACAAACATCTTACCAAGAATTTCACCAGAATCGTCAAAATGTAATACATTAGATGCAGTTATTGTACCAAACATTAAATTGCCTCATAATTATGAAAATAAGATAAATAAAACAGGTACAAAGAAAAAAGAAAATAATTGTTTTAAAAAATGTTCCAGCAAAACCGATGAT
>JAUZND010030681.1:0-22990 GCA_034780555.1 Coelogynopora nodosa
TTAAGGTTACCATCCTCAATGTGTGGTGCCGTGAAATCAGCCAAGATCTTTGTCTCAGATTGGTTCACAGTATGCCCTGGCGAATCAATGAGTGTCTTGAAAATGATGGACTAACAACAAAATACAATGTTTGTAATATGTAACTAATCTATTAGGTACTATATTTAAATGATTAATCTTGATTTTGTACATTTGGTGCAGGACTTAGTGCATTTGATCGATTTTATTTAAAATATACAATTTTTTGGACTAGTCAACAGACTTTTTGTCACAGCTGTATATTATAGAGATTGTTATTATATATATTTATAAAAGTATGAAAAAAAAAAGTATGGCCTTTTGCCAATTGTCCCACAAAAGCAAAATTTTTTCTTCTTAATTACATCTTATTATAACATTTATTACAATGCACTATAATAATACACTATACAATACAATATACTATGTAGAATTTTTCCAACTATATTACCGCCGGACATTTTTATATAAGATTTATTGAACATTTCATAAATATGGACGATTCCTTGTACACTTCATGATGCGGTAGCCTATGTTTCGTATATTATTGTTATATTGCCATATATCTGTCACATACATATTATTCTGATCAAATCATAAAACTCGTAAGCTAGAGGAATATATATAAATGCACAGAAAAATAACGCATTGATTTGTCGTTATATACTATTTTAGTGTTACAACAATACAATTTAAACTAACTCATAATATATACAATTAATATTACACACACACAATGCACATATATCTATGCAAACGAAATCCTAATTTAAAAAATATATTTTCAACGTTTGAAGATATAAGGTGGAATTGACATTATATTTTAGGGACGCACTCATGGGGAGCAGGGGTGAATACAAGTTTTTGTTGAAGGGGGGGTTCATCACAATATTCTGCGCGTATGGCGAGGCTCTAAGCCGAGTCTCTATATCAGCGTGTAACACTGACATTTTTAATGATTTATAGCTCAGAATGCATCTAAATGCATATAAAATGATTATCTATGTATTTTTTGATCTTCTAAATTAGGAGTTTTTACATAATGTAGTTGCATATGGTCGGAAATCAGAACAAAAAATATAATTTCTTTGTTATACCAACCGAGCATATACCTTAGTTCTTATTTGTTCCATTTCATTATAATTATTACATTTTCAATATAAACCTGTGCCAAGAAAAATCTATATATGTAATGCATGTATATGAGCATATATTGTTATAGTTTAAGATCCTTTTAAGATTTAGAATTAAAATATGTAAATATAAATAGACAAAAAGTGATGTATTTTTTTGTCTTAAGTCGAGGGGGGGTTTAAAGCACCCTAAACCCCTCCCCCTTGGATCCGCTACCGGGGAGAGTACACCGCAGACACGTTTCCCTTTGACAAAACGGCGTATTTCCCTCTTTGAAAAAACGTATTTTAATACGTTTTAGAGATTTTTATCATATCTATCAGGGCCGTCAGAAGGATTTTACTAGGGGGAGGGCGTTTTCTATAAAAAGGGTAGGTATTTTTTAACAAATTTTAACAGTGCTTTAATTTTAATGAAATTTGACTTGAAGAAACTTCGAAGGTGGGTATGATCGCATATTCATTGGAAGCCAGTGACATAGGCAAGCAAAATTATTAAGGAAAAGGGCATGTTCACCAAAGCACAACGCACTCATGTTCACCAACGCACTCAAAGCACACCCCCTTCTGAGACCAAGTGATGGTAGGAAGGGGTAGTAAAAATTTCACACATTTATAATCGGCCGTAATTCAAAAAGTATTGTAGTAATATATTTTAATTTTTAACACATTGGTCACATCGAAGTTTTAAATATACAAAGCTAAATTTTAAAATATTAGTCATTTGGTTTAACATCAATGACGCTATAATTTATCCAAAGTGATTAATTTTGTCGTGTTTTGATAAATAAAAAATAATAATAAGCATTTTATTGACGATTTGACAAACGCAAAGGTTTACAGTAAAAAAAATGATATGTACTTCAAAACAGAACATAATAACGCATTTTATAGTTAAGATGCCCATAATATATAGGCCCTACATATAATATTTTTTAATGATATTTAAAAAAATAAAATTAGATGATAGCAAACACCTTGAATATTAAAATGTATTTTATAGTTAAGATGCTCATAATATATACCTACATCTAATAATTTTAATGATATTATTTAAATAAAATTAGATGATAGCAAACACCTTCATTATTAAAATGTATTTTTGTGACATGACACCTCTAATTCATATATTATTAATAGTTTTTAGAATTAAAATTTATTTTATTTTAAAATAAAAATATGCCTCTTGTAATGTTATTATTTACAAAATTGTAATTGTCATCATAACAATTAAACATTTTTATTGATTTTTATACTTTTTAAATAAGTTATATTATGTGGATCTGTAGAGAATTATAAAGATCGGATCAATAATGAATGAATCAATATAATTCATTCAACAAATTTGAGTAAGTAAAACAAATCCGACGTCTATAATGTGGATTCAATAAAAATATAGTTAAAATTATAATATAATGTGTCAATCTATTAGAGATTACAATATTTCACTTTAATCCAATTTTTTAAACATGTTCACACGATAATGTTTCTAAATGAATGTTTTCAAAATTAATATTGTATATTGAAATTGCGCCAAAAATATTTCAAAATATACGGATCAAAAGAATTTTGGAATAATAGTTCAAGCTATAACGTCATTATTACCGAAGGCGTGCGTGCAATCTTTTGTAAAAAAAAAGAACAGTTTGAAATGTTGAATATGTTAGCTCAATTGAATGTTAATTTTATGCATTATATAATACAAATGATGAAACAAAATTTGCACAATTTTTAGTATAGGCTACCTACCTTCTTGCATGGTCGTTTTACATATTTATTTACTGTTAAATCATTATCTTAAATCTTATCTTATATTTTCTTAATTGATTGTAAATATAAGTAGATTTATCAAGAGCAAAAAGTTCGGATTATTATTTTAAGATGTAATTTTTCACAACACATTATACACCTGTTATATACAATAATATATACATGCAATAGAAACACCTGTTTCATAGATGTTTATATTTTTCATTCATTATTAACCGACTGAGGTTGAAGCATACTATAATATATAAATATTGTTTTAAAACATCGCGTTATACGTGGCGCCAGAAATACCCAGGAGGACATTTACAGATTTTCTAATTTGGTGCAATAGGCCTACATTTTTATCTACTTGTGTGGTATATATGTGCATTCGATATTATTATATTTAGTCTATTTACTCGTATAACGTTTAATATATATACCTTGATTTTGTATTGTATATGTGATAAATTTACTAACAATAATTAGTATTTATAAATAAAAGTATATTATATAGTAATATTTTAAATTGTTTTAAGTATTTTTAATGGTATGTGATATTAAATATAGGCTTATAAATTACATGAATTGAAACTTTCACTTTAAACTCCCCTTTTTACGGGCGAGAGGAAAAATCCAAATCACAAATCAAATTTTTCCACAAGATGAGTCAATCACGTCTTTGGGTGCTTCAACCCTGAATGACAAAAAGTGATCGCGATTCAAAGCGATTACTAATTGACGGACACTTGTTTAACATTGCTTTCTTAAACATTAATCTTGTGAATTGCCAAGAACGTTCGATATATAATAGACTTTGACTTTCCATATAATCTTGTCATCCCATCCCAAATGTAAACCTTAAATCGTTGTAGTTTTACCAATCGGAAGTCCATATAGATGACATCTCTGATATCATCGCGCATTAGATTCAGTTGCTAAGCTCAAAAGTGTAATTTTCCACTGTCCACTCCATTGCGTAATCAAATAAAAGTATACTCCCCTTTCTCAGCTCTTGCTGGCTTGCTAAAATAACAAGTAAACTATCAAAAGTGACCGCAACCCATATATACTATACCTATATAGTATAATAAGAATCAAACTTAATATCATATTGAAGGGGAACATTTATCATCGAGATGACTATTTGATTAGAAGTCCACTTTATCATGGTCGACAGTGTTCACACAAGGGGACAGCTGTTGTGCATAATCAGACTAATTTGTGACCTAAGTGGCCTTTCAAAAGGCATGTATATAGGATTAGTATATTGGCCACATGCGTAAGTTTTTTTAATGCACTGGGTTGCGTATTTCGAGTGAATTGTTTATCCATTTTCTATTTGGGATAGCATTCGTGAACATTTATTGATAAAACTCAACAAAAGTAATACTGAATACATTTTATTATGAATAAAATTAATAATTTATATTAGAATGTTATATATATAGAAACGCGTGCTATCAGTATTTATATATGTAATATATAGAACTTAACTCAATTCGACTGATGTATCGATTTTAATATTATAATATGTGTATAGGTAGGCCTATTATTTCGATTATAAATATTAGCCTATATAGGTAAAATTTACTTTTGCCAAAACTATTTATAAAAATAACCAATCAACTATGAGCCACTTAATTTATACACACCGTCCAATAAAAATTAGTTGTAGGCCTACATTTTTATCAATTATTCCTATATATACATAAAATGTAAGTTATGGATAACAATTGAAATCGTACAAACATAATAATGCATAATTTGAGCATATTACTTCTATAAACATGATATTGTAATGTGTATTGTAGTATATATATACGTACATGATAATATATGTATACTGTAGGCTACATATATATATATACAGTGTAATATATAGAAGAAGTAAAAATAAGAACATATTTAATCTTTCTAGAAAATGTTAAAAATTGAAAATAAAAAATTATTATTTTATAGTTTAATTTATCTAATAATTTTTTTTAAATAATTTTTTTATTAAATTTTTAAACTTTAAGAATTAAATTAAATTAAATTTAAATTAATATTAATTTAGTTTATTATAAATAGGGCTAACTTATTTAACATAATAAATTAAAATGCAAAAAATTTAATTAAAATGTTTATAATTTATTTAAGACTAATTATTTTTTATTACTGTGATGCGCACATATTTATTATAACTTTAACATAGTGATCGTAGCATTTTTGATAATTTGAACAATAATAGGTATATAATTGAAAAAATAAAGAAATTGAATAAATAAAACTTTTAAAAAACGAGAGTAATATAATCTAAATTAAACAAGTTCAATTACTTTGAGTTATGTGTATATATATATAATAATATAACGGGCACGTTAGGAACCAGGGGAGCCGAGGATGCTGCAGCACCCGGCCCCAACAATTTTTTAATGGGGTGCTAATATATCCTATAGACCACACCCCAATATTTCTGTTCATTTCTGGCGCCTATATATACTTACAAATATTGATTGCCATTTGACACATATTCTAAAATATATGATGTCCTATAAGAAAGAATATTCATCGCAATGTATATATGGTATAAAACAATTACTGTAACTCATAGATTATTTCTTAATATACACACATTTAGCGAGTATCGTTTTGTATAGTACGCGTATATATGACTAAGTGTACAGAGTCCTAATACAAATAAAAAACGATCAAAAATCATATTAAGTTTAAAATAGTAATTTTTAACCAAATGTATTTTTATTCATCTCAAAAACATTGAGTATGCTCCCCTAAATATACAATCAACTGTATTATATTATTATATATACATATATTATATTATATACAAAATATACAATCCCCTGTATATATAATCAACAGCACCCTCAATGTTCAAAACATTTCTAAACGTGCCTGTTAATAAATGTGAATAAATGCAAATAAATATTATTTGATACTATATAATATTACCATTTCAAATCAATTAAAAGAGTTATGCATAGATTTTTTTAAATAAATTAATTTGTGTTGTCATAAAAAAAGTTCAATTTTAACGACATGTAACGAACTTCTTAAAACTATAACGCACAAAAGCTATGAACAAAAATGTTAAACTCTTTTTATTTTTATTCTATACAATTTTTACTATATAAGAAAATCTTTGAAGCGAGATAAATGCCGATCCTGATAAGGAAATCTTAAATTATAAGATCACTTTGTTTTAATTAACAAAAACAAAAGCTTTATATTATATTTATTTCGTAACTTCTTAACATTTTCATTAATCGTCGTCGCGAGCTTATAACATGGCTGTTTTTCTCTATATAGTGAAATACAAAACAAGGATCAAAATTTATCTTCGTTTGAATCTTGCTATTTTTAAAGAGTATTGGTGAGCAAAGTTGTCTGTATATAAGCAGAGAAACAATAAGGAAAAATGAACATTAGTTTCAATTTAGTTTTTCATGACAACGGTTAAAATGGTACATGAATTATAATCTGCCCTCACACAAGCGAGAGGCAGTAATCTTGATTTGATGGAGTATCATATAGAGAGCTAAAAAGAAATTGCCAGAAAACCCAGAAAACATTTTCACTCACTAAATTATTGTTTAAAAGAGTTTTTTCTTTTGGCAAAAAAAACTTGGAATATCCCGGAGTCTTAGTTAAGCTAATATCATTTCCTGATCTTTACTGATTATAATCAGTGATTAAAAGCTGGCTATTGTTCTTTCCTATTGTATGCGAAATAAAAAAAACGTACAACTAAATTAATTTTACTGGACTTTTCAAAATCTGATTTTGGAATCAAAACATGTGCTAACTTCTACATATATATATTTTTTAAATGTTGGCACTTATTAAAGCTGTTATGTTGAATTATATATAAAAATCTAGCTATTTAAATAATTATTTAAATAGCATTTAAATTAAAAGGCAACTTTTATAATAAGAAAAGGTTTAAAAGATTGAAGTCATTATAATCACTTCATTCTTTTAAACCTTTTCTTATTATATAAAAGTTGCCTTAAATAAATGTATAGAAACTTTTTTAAGATATAAAAAATATTATAAATAAATTTACAAGTTATGTAGGTATCGGTATTATTTATTTAAATAATTACAAACTTATTAAAAACTTTTTTTTTAAATATAATATTTTTTATTTAAATTTAATTAAAAAATAGGAGTTAAAAACGATCAAAAAATTCAAATTCACATGTTTTGTGTACAAATACTGTTTAATCAAGCAGAACTATTATAAATTCACTAAAAAATAAAAATGTATATATATTACAATTATTTTTCTATTCTAACCGCCTATATGAACTCTTTATACCATTGATTTTATTTTATATGGTTAGAAAAATTGGTCTGTATATTTATATTTCTTAGCGAATTGTTATGCTAAATATTGCAAACTGTTATGGTAAATTATACGATTTGCCATATATAATTACTACAATCTTTAAAAAAATTAATATATTATTTAATATATTTACAAAAATTTTATAAACAATGTTTATTTACATTTTTTATCAATTACTAATATTTAATTTTTCTATCACCCTGAAGTCATTAAGCGTTCGGTACTAATTTTTTTGTTTATGTATATAACTCTTATCATATAATACAATTTGTTTATTTTAATGCTAATAATTATAAATGAAGTTTATATTGTTGAAGTGGAATTCTCCAAAAAAAATAAAGAAAGCAATTAATTTTTTAAAATTTTATATAATCACCCCGCACAAATACCCTTGATTTTTTAATTTGTATTTTAATTTGTTTGTTATTTTGTGTCCATATTCAACAAATTCTGTCGGTGATTTAACTTTACATATTAAGTATTCTTATAAATTTTTGATATTGCATATAGTATTTTTTCTTTTTTGTCGTAATTTGATTGATGCTATATATAGACCGCTAACGTTTTTAATATAATAAAATATAATTAATTACTAAAAAAATATATATTTTTTGCCTTTTCTATATGATTATAATATAATGTTAATACAATAAAAATTATTAATAAAAGTTAAAAATTTCTAAATAATTATCGCAATAATACTTTACAAATAAATGCACATTCAATATAATATGGTATATATATCAAGGTATATCAAAATAGACACTCACTATATATTATCTATAAACGGCAGTTAGTAAGGGTAATAAAAGTATTTGATTATAGAGTTAGTATACATATAAATATAACTTACCTTATAATATACATAAATATCTGTCACATTAAAACTACACCTTTAAAACTAATAATATCTTACGATAACTCGTCTAACTGTTGACATTCATAAAAAAAGTTATAACTATATATATTATACATAAAGGTCCCTTTAACATAAATAATCATCAGTATTGAGGCCATCGAAGTTAATAATAACACCCCCGAGGCCACTGATACACTTGTTAATATATATATATAAAAGGCTATATAATTATTTACAATAACATGTCTTTGAGCACTTGAATCGTCTCATGTATATAGTCACATATCGTATAAAGCAGGCCCACGTTTGGTAAGTTTGATATGTTTTGACGGTTAAACTTATATATATATAGTTTAAATACGACCCTAAACATCGCACATATATATATAACACCTGTAGTGCAAAACTACATTTCAGGATGCTCAAAATAAACTGCTTTGTTCAGGGGGTCTCACTGATTTGCTCTCATGGGGCTATAACAAGTGTACCAGAAAAATAAAATGCGTGTACTACATGAAAGATGGTGCCAAGATATGTCAACAGTGAGCAATGAATGCCTCATATATTGTATATAGATAAATATTTACTGTCTAAAAAAAATTATCATTCTTTTACAAAGCATTTTCGACGTTTGTTTTTAAGCAGACAGAAATACAACCACATATAAAGTCTCAAAAAATAACTGAATAATTCCTCAGGGTAAAATGCATATATATTATAGAGCCACCCGTCCAGACTTTTCGGTCAAATTAGTCGACTAAAGACCGCCCAAAATTGAACTCTTTTCCTTCTAACTCTTGCAAAAGACTTGTCCGGAAGCATGCACGCCTAGTTGATGAATACAGTCTTGATGATTTCCTGGATGGACTTGAGCCACTTGAGCTTGATTATACATCATCAACAACCCAACCTATATGATCTAACTATATATAGCCTACTATAATACATCGATGTTATCGCATTCGAGTTTTTTTTAAATATATGAGAAAGACAACCAACTCGGAGCTAGCACCGTGTTGAAAGGGGTCAGGGGACTCCCGATGTCCATTGTTATAATGTGTGGTCGTCTAGGTGACTGGTTATACACAGTGCTTCAGGTACAGTAAGAACATCATGGCCTATATATATATATACGAGATATTATCAGAGGGACCTACCGTAACAATTAGACAGGTCCCGTCTGCCCTTTCAAATCTGTGTGTATCGAAACTGTCCTGTTCCATTCGAAGCAGGCGATCTATCTTTATTTAACTATCCTGGCCTCCTCCCTCATTCTTTGCCTCACTCGAGATACACGAGGTTTTCTCTCTTGATCCTCCTGCCTTCTGATGTTTTGATCTTGAAAGATAGCCAGACCCCAAGCCCGATAATAACAACTCAACTCCAAAAGAATGAATCTCACATATTTAAGAAGAGTAATTTTTTTTAGAAAATTCAATGTTATATAACATTTTGTGTGACATTGTAATATATAAAACAGAAATAACAAATATAAATAAAAATAAAAATTGAAATGTGTATTTATATTTATTTTACAAAAATGGCATTATTGCTACTAAATGAAATGTCATAACTATCATTTATTGTTTTGTCTATAAAAGAAAGACAGGAATATACCAAAATTAAGAGCTTGTTACATCGATTTTTTTTTATCTATATATATTTAAATTATATATAAATTAATTATATATATATATATTTATAATTTACGTTGTCATAATTTGATCAATAAGCGTTTTTATCATTATTATAAGTAAAAGGGTGAAAAATATGTAAACATGTATATAATTCACGATTATAATCATATATATACAGAAACTAATATATATATATAGAACGAATAATATTTGAAGATAGCTTATATTATGAATAAAATTATATTTAATTATAATTGATATCATTTCAAATTGTGAATTCAGATGTTTTTTAGAGCAGTATAGTAGGTATTATCTTATTTTATTAAATGAGCCGGTAAATTAAGTTTATGTAGATAAAATCGGATTGAAAAAAGTTGATATAATTTGTCATATTTAATCAATCAAACTATATAGAACATAGTCCATATCATATAATACTCAGCGATTATTTTCGTATACTATAATAATTTGTTAAACTGTGTCGACACGTTTGATGCATTATAACAAGTAAAGAGCAACTGAGCGTTACAGATTTCTATCTTCCATGGTTTCATAGGTGGAACAATTCACCATTTTTATATAATATTATATATGGATAAAGATAAAAGTCGGTCGGTCTACACTGGGCAACCGTTTCGCTTTTTGAAACATGTGATTGAACTTGCAGGGGACTGCGACTGGCTCTCAAATGTAGGACTTCCTGTATGGTGCTCTTCTGGGAGAATGGATTTGCAAGTGAAAACATCGGAAGGCTGGATGATTGGTATTTTTATTTATTGATGATGACAATATACCTTCCCCCGATAATTATGGCAGTTCTATATATTGTTTTTGTCATTGTATATTGAGTTGACTTGTCAATTTTAGTCTAATATTTGAATGTGTCAGGTAAAGACTATAGTTAAAAAAGATGTGTTTTAAAATTAATATAACTACATAAACACAATAATACATTATGTTATATATAATATTAACATAAATGTCTTATATGTGCAGGACCAACGCAACCGGGAAGCCATTAATAGTCTGTATATGACTCTTACTATATCGCGCCCCGCCGTATAAATAAAATTTGACGCTCGATTAGAAAAGGATGATATTTTGTAGACACAGTTCTTGGAACGGTCTTGGAACAGTCTTGGAACAGTCTTGGAACAGTCTTGGAATAGTCTTGGAATAGTCTTGGAACAGTCTTGGATCAGTCTTGAAACAGTCTTGGAACAGTCTTGGAACAGTCTTGGAACAGTCTTGGAACAGTCTTGGAACAGTCTTGGAACAGTCCTGGAACAGTCTTAGAACAGTCTTGGAACAGTCTTGGAACAGTCTTGGAACAGTCTTGGAACAGTCTTGGAACAGTCTTGGAACAGTCTTGGAACAATCTTGGAACAGTTATGGAACATTCTTGGAACAGATTGGAACAGTCTTGGAACAGTCTTGGAACTGTCTTGGAACAGTCTTGGAACAGTTATGGAACAGTCTTGGAACAGTCTTGGAACAGTCTTGGAACCGTCTTGGAACCGTCACATTTACAATAATGATAATAATAAATAATAATTTTAGTCTTGAAATGCAATAATTAAATTTGTACAACCTCTAACAGTCGTCATCTATAAACCTAGGCCATATCAATTTTGAAAATGTTATTTTAGCGTTTTCTGTATATAATTTTCTCTATAATTCTGCAGAGCATAATATTGTTTTTCTCTCCGCTGGTGGTTATAGAACACATAAAAAAGTTTACATCGTGTATATATTTTTAATATTAAAGAAAGGCCCAATTGAAAAAACAACTAAATTTAGGCGTAAACATTACAAGATATTTTTAAATTTCAAATTTTCCAAAAAAATGCAATTTTTCTCAAAACTGTCATGTGAGGGGCAGATGCCTCTATATATTGTATATATATATATATATTGGATACTGTCTATAGCTATTCCCAATATTTGAAGATATTGTAATATGGATATTGAAAACTATAATATAGAATATGAGAACGATATTCTAATTCCAATTTTTGTTCAATATGCATTATACTTTGTGTTTTAATACCTTTATAGCGAGTTCTGCAATATATAGATCAATATAATATTTACAATATTTAACAATTATTATAGAAGTTATAATAACATAATTAACAGAAATTTAAATGAAGGTATATAATAACCAGTCAGAACGCATGCTTTGAGTGAGTTTCATGTTTTAGGTTTACTTGTAT
This sequence comes from Coelogynopora nodosa, assembly GCA_034780555.1. Lineage (NCBI taxonomy): Eukaryota > Metazoa > Platyhelminthes > Proseriata > Coelogynoporidae > Coelogynopora > Coelogynopora nodosa. The sequence goes on from JAUZND010030681.1 coordinate 11,967, forward strand.
ATGATATGTTTTAAGTTTATATACATGCGATTTAGAATCGAAATGGTTAACTAATAATTGTAAAATAAATCAATGATAACATGAATGAAATATTAATAATTTTAATTTCATCAAATAATATTAGTTTAACAAAACAAACTGTTTAACGTGATTTAATTGTACAATTGACTTGGTCGTATTGATTTAATTGTACAATTGACTTGGTCGTATTGATTTAATTTAAATTCTGACATTAAATGATGACCATAGATATAAATGAGCTTATATATGAAAAATTAAATAATTGAACAACTTCTATATCTATATATCTATATATATATAGATCGTTTTAAATCGTTTTAAATTGTTTTTCGTAGCAATATTTATAAATATTTTTAATGAAATTATATATGAGACGAAACTATATTATTATATAATTAAAATTGTATATTTATAATAAAAACAATTTAAGCATCTATAAAATGTCATATATACAGAAACGCAGAAATGTGTTTCCTTTATCCAATATTTTAAAGTATAGTAAACATATTGGTTTACAATAATTCTTTTAGTATAGGTAGGTGGTTAGATAGCATTATACTTACTGACGAGACGCTTTCAATGTCTCATATTAAGTATAAGAAAAATATAACTTGCCTATCCATGCTTGTCATGTGTCACTCAGTATATGATATGATTTTTAATAAAGTGCTGCTGCTATATTATATACTATGTTGTTATTTTATTAATGTTAACCAATTCATAAGATTAGTTAACTATCGTATACATATTATTTTCTTGCAAATTATCGCACCCCAGAGTGTGCAGTTACATATATTTACATGTGTCATCTGTCATCGGGACCCTACATATATAGCTGGTGCAGCACAATTGGACCTATGGGTCTTATTGGTTTGCTGGGCATCCCATCCTTCATGAAAGCCGGGATGACTCCTATTATACAGCAACCGACACACCATCGAGAATGTCAACCACACTGAGGAATATGTAAGCCTACTGCTCCCCATGATCAGTGTGGAATCTTGATGTTGATGCCTGATTAGTGAAACTGCGGAAGGTCACCTCTGCAGCAACACTTCCCGGATACTATAATATATATGTCTGCAACAAGATGAACCAACATGATATATTTGGTAAATTCTGAAATTTTACAAAATGCCAAAAAGTCCTGCTTCAAAGGAATCTTAAACAAATTCTGTCCTGTATAAAAATATATAAGAAGAAAAAATAACAGGAAAAGGGTGGTAGCCAGGAAACGTCGTCTTCATGTTAATCTATAGAATAATCCAAATCATTCAAAAAATAGTTTGTCACTTTAATGCCAGGGTTCCAAGCCGAGGTTCATCTTATAACTGATACTATCAGCATCCAAACTGGAAGAAGTTCTATGTAACAAAAATGATTCTATAACTAAAGAATTAAAAAAAGAGGGCGGTTTCCAAAAATGTAGCCATTTGTGTATAATTTAAATGTTACACTCATCAACCGCAGGCCACTTTACGTAAACTAAATTATTGTATGGTCCTAAAGTTTGCCCCACCTCTTTACCACAGTCGTATAGTCTACAAGTTGTACAGTGGAACCCCCCCGCTAAGACCGGAGGGCTAACAAGTTGACAGTTAGCTAAACAATGGATCCGAAGAAATGAACCCTCCCTTTGCATATAAGTTGACATCGTGTCGAGTCTTAGGCAAATTGACTTGCGTGAGAATTCTAAAAGGTTCCATGATGTCCACGGAGAAGTCTTGATTTAAATCTGACCAAGGCTGACTTGATTTAAATGGTTAGGCCATCAGTGAAGGTGTGGAATTTCTCGCTCAATTCTTTTCGAATATGCGTGAGACGCTGTAAGCGGTATTCAAATTAAATAAGTGTAAAGTGGTAATAAATGTTATATTTAATCCCATTAGATACTAATTTACTATATTAATAAAAAAAAAGAGTTTTTATTCATTGTAGCAGATCAGTCTGGATATGGAATAAACAAACTATTTTTTTACTATATTATTTATATAGCAATACAAATTATGTTTGCATTATTATGTATACTGTACGTTTCCATTATTGTGCATGGAGTTTATTTAACCACCCGAAATATATATATAAACTTTATTCATATAGTTTATTTACAAATTTGAAAAAGTTTAAAAAAAATTAATTGTGGGTCAAGATATGTTAAAACTGCAATGAAAACTATACTATTTTATTATATTTATTTAAACATACTGTTTTATTTAAATAAAAATAATGAACATTTTTTTGTAACATGAAATGTTTTCCTTGTGTGTGATAAAAAATGACACTCTTAACATAGCTGTGTGTTCAGAGAAGCTTACAAATCTTCCCTCACCCTTTCATATTACACTAAATTGTAGTATTTTGTTATTATAACTATAATTTTTTCAATGATATTTCTGTTATATATATTATATACATATTCTTTTTAGCAGTAGCCTATGTGTAAATCTAAGAATTTTTTTCTTTCAGTTTTTATAGAAAAATTAAAATTTTGGAATTAAATTAATATTCAGTTATTAAAACTGTTATAAAAATGGTATAACGTATACATATATACAGTACATTTACGTAGGTATATACAACCATTTTCACGGACTCATCCACAGATTCATTTTAGAAATATAGAAAATCGCATATTTGACCTATATTTTGGAAGCTATGACCTAATTTCCATTTCTATCAACACATTAATCCACATAATTTATTGGAAACGTAATATCCTATAAGAGGCAAGCTTAGTTTCAAAATATAGATCTCGACAAAAATAATGTGACTTTTTTGCAATAGAATATATTTTATTTACTTTTAAAGCTATGACCTAATTTATATTTTAATAAACAGTTCATTATTAGTTTACATGAATTGGATTTTAATAAAGACCAAATGACACAAGACTGAAAAACCATTGCTACATGTTGTAACAAGTAGGTATATATAGTAACATACGGCAAGTAACAATTAACAAGTATAGTAACATAATACTACAGATTCATTGTACATAACATAACATGTGAACATTTTACCAATTTGACGTAGAATTTCACAAAAAAATTACAATATGTAGTTATACTAATTAATCCGAAATTGTGTGCCAATGAGAGATATAGTCAATTGAAGTGTGGTGGTCAGTCTGCATTTTTTCATTTTTCTATCTGTTACAATAATAAAATAATTTATAGCATTTTCTCTTTTAAAGCTACAAAGCTGACATTTCATTATCTTTAAAGCTGGGCATTATTTAGATCATATTAAAATATATAAAGATCACATTACATGTAAAAAATAATTGTCCAAAAAGTACCGAAAATGGTACCGGATCGGTCAATATCGGAGATATGAAGCTAACATTTGTATTATACGATGTTATTAATGGTTGTGTCTTTTTTATTTTTTATGCCGCAGGTGTAGACTTAAAAGCAAATTTAGTTTTGTGGATTATAGTAAAATTGTGTGAGTGTGAAATACTGATATATTTTCGGAAAATATAAGAGATACGAATCTCAAAGTTTAATTAATGCGCTTTTTATTTCATATTTTATAAGTATAAGACTATATGGTATTTAAATATAAGAGAAATCGGACTATAATAAGTATCAGTATACTGATGTTTATTCATAATTAATTATTTATTGTTAATATATTATTTATGTAATAGAGTAAGCTCTATATAGATATTTTAATATTTTATATATAGGTATATGTAATACATTTTTGGTTAAAATCTTTGTCAAATTTTTATAAAAATCCGTATTGCTACCAATTTTAGTAGAAACAAGAAATACTAAATACTAAAATTAGTACACTTAGATTTTGTTTAAATTAACATAAAAAAAATTTTTTATGCCACATACAGTTTTTTTAGCAAGTAATATATAATTTGTAGATGTAATATGTAAATTTGTAGATGTAATACGTAAATTTGTAAAAATAAGATGTATAGGTAGTTTGATTTTAAATGTACGTAACTAAAAAATTGTAACATATTATGTATACAAAAATGTTTTTGTAAGTATTTAGCCTATATATAAAATAATTATAGAAAGTCCTAATCAAAATTACTCAAAGAAAAGGCTATGTAAAAATTTCAACTGACTTCTTTTTAATGCAATTCTGTTATACTTACATGGTCTATCACTTTTTGTTTTATTAAGATTCTGTTTTAATAACATAATATACCTATTTATATGGAATATTGTTCTATACATATTTTATCATTGGGTATATATGTATATTATGTACAATTTTATATAGCGCATGACTATTAACGTGAAGAATTTAAAAGACAAGTTATACCTATTATGCCAGAAATACAGTCGCTTTATAAATATATGACAATAATGTGGATAATAATGTCAGTTATTAATATGAATATATTTCGTTAGTCTCTTTTTGTCCAGAAAACTCGTTTTTTCCAATAAATGTAAAATTATAATGTTGAAATGTATAAAATAATGAAATATTAGGAAAAACATTACATTTGTCATCAGCAATTTATATAATATAGATAAAAAATATTTTAAAATAGAATTTAATATTTCATATTAAAATTCATACTAAATTCGTATTAAAATAGCTATATCGAATATATATATATATATATTTTATACTTATGTTATACACTGTATTCAATACAATTGAGGTTTAAATGTGTTGCTGTGTCGTAAATAAAGTGGTTAGAGAATTTTTTTATAAACTCAAGTTTATTTGAAATATCTTCTGAGAAAAGTTATACATTTCCTACAATTAAATATTATAAGCAATTACAATTAAACATTGTACTTTTATATCGCTAATGCAAAACACCATTCAATGGAAATAAATTTCAACAACCACATGTAAAACATCGGTGTATAAATAGGTAATATAGGATACATTGCCAATTTGGTTCTGTCGTCAGCTATACTTATTTCACGTAAGTGACAGTATCAGTAATTAAGGAGATCTTGAACCTACTTGACAGGGATAATTAGCACGATTGTGTAGTCACTAAGGCATTTGAACAGTCAGTTTATATGGAAGACATACGCACTGAAACTGGACAAATGCGGTCATCGAATTTTGTGTTAACTTAATTGTATTGATTTCACCAATAAGCCGTCCTGTTCAACAAATCTTTCAAGTGGTTCACGCGATGTTTACTTTGGAGCAGTAATCACCGCAAAGGTTTTCGATAAAAAATGAATTATATAATACCTAATTTTTAATTTATTTACATTAACTGACCACAAATGATTGTAAGTAAATAACACGAAATTTATATAGCATACACAAAATTAGAATACAGAAACATGCGCTTCTGATTTTAAATTATTTTTAGTCAGATTTAATTTATATAGCTACGTGACTAGTTTTAGATGCGCGTCAGTTATACATGTAGATATAATGTGAGCTGTTTGCAACAAATTAGCTCAAAATTCAAAATATGAAATATCGGGCATATACTTGGGTTCAACAGTTAACAATTAACATTTTATGTAATTAACTTAATTAACAAATACATTAACAAATATATAGATATATAGCAAAATCAGTATGTTAAGTTTGTTGATGGACTCACCAAATAGGTTTAAATAGACTTACATTTTCATTGATTTTTACATGTGGAATAAAATTCAGTTGGACATCTATATATAATATAATAAAATGACTAAATTATAGCCTACATAAATGTGAATTGACCATTTGAAAATAATTCTATTGAACCCGAGGTATGTGTCCGATAATTACTATTTTGAATTTTTATTAAATTATATAGTATATAAAAGGCATGGTTTAACAATTATATAATGGTATTCCGTTTCAACAATTAAAATATTATTCACAGATCCCGATGTTCAGATGTTCAGATGTTCATAGTTCCATATTCAGATCCAGTCCAGATCCAGTCCATGACGTAATTATTTTAAAATATATATATTTATGCCCCAATTTTGACGCTTTAGTATTCTTTGTTATAAATTATATGTTTTTCTTTAAATAAGTCAATAATTAATATTGTTTTTATTTCAAATTATATATACTTATATACTGAAAAATTATACATGTTTATATATATATAATTTTTTGAACTATTACTGAACATTAAATTTCATACTTATATATATTTTCTGTATAAACATGTAAAACGGTTTGTTTTATTTTGAACATTCCCAAATTTGCGCCTAAAAATGTTTGCTTTGTTAGATATATATACACAATAATTATTATTAATTTTATGATGTTGCATATGATCTAAGATTTTAAGATTTTAACAAAATAAAAAAGATAACGATTTTATAACACTTGTGTGAATTTTAGGAATTCAGAAATGTTTCAAAATATTATACACGACTTTGTAGAGAAAATAAATGTTAAACGTTATATATGACCATCTATACACGTTTACAGGATTTTAAACAGCGCAATAAGTGTGTAAATACCATCAGCCTATACACATCAAGCCAAATTGGAAAAAAACTATAATAGTGAAATTATACATATATATACATAAATGTTGTATAGAACATTTTATGATATGATGTATAGTCAACAATTGCCCCAAATATATACATTTATTCGCTTGAGAAGTTGCCACATTTTCTTATTTTACAGTGTGAGATTCAGATGATAAGCTGAGTGAACATGCTCAACTTGAGACGGCTCCCCGAGGCTACATGTTTTCTTAGACTTTTGGACACCAATAGAGAGTAAGTGATGTAATCACTGAATCAAAATGAAGTAATATTATAATTCGGCCGCCTTTTTTTTGGGTTATGCAACTTTTTTTTACAATATTTTTATATATTTAGGTTACACACATGACTGAAGGCGTGAGATAAGTCTAGCAGCTGGATTCTTCAGGCGCCAAGTTCAAGGCCTTTTTGATCGCAAGATCTTTTGCTGGATTACATGGCTTGGTATTCAGTGACTATAAGTAATTATTAGATTTATCTAATGTGGTTATATATTCTTATTCAATCTTTACACCTAACTTTTATATACACTTTTCTTTTAAATTGTATATATTTTTAAGCAAATTTTTACCCTTAATGAGAAAAAAATCTATAAATTATTTGTTAGGAAAATTTCAACAAACTTTCATTACATTTATTCTCTAAAAAAGATGCTCAAAATATAAACAAAAAGTGGGAACACAAAATGGGCTCTTTCGGGAGAATGACAATGTATATAGTTAAGCAACATAAAAAGGAAAATGGAAATCATATTAATAAATATGACTTTTTATTAAAAATAGACATCATTTGTAAAAAATGCCCCTTCACGAAAAAAGGCAACAACCCAATTTCAATTAGGACGCCCTTAAATGAATATGAATTACTCCCCTGTGCAATTCTAATTAAAAACATTTACAACTTGAGAAAAAATCCATTTCATCAAAAATGCGTATATTTATGCGTGATTCTAAACAATATTTTAAAATATTATTTCCATATAGGGATAACCTTCACTCTCCAAACTTCCATTGCCTTAAAAATTTAAACGATTAGGGTAATTTAAATATCTTCATTATCGATTAATTTTACAGAGAGTGGTTTACTTATTCATATACATTTCTTTACATAGTTATTAAATGCTATATATATTATATATACGCTAAATCTCTCTGAATGCATATAGGTATCTACCCATATCTATAATAACTGCGCCCGTGTTATTTTTAAAGTGTTTATTACCTATCCCGTAAAAGATGTCTCAACTATGTCTAACAAAATTCAAAATAGGTTTGTGCTTTTTATTCAAAATTAAGCAAATTTAGCAAAACAATACACATGTTTAGATAAATAACCGAATAAATAAATACGAATTTATAACAGTGTTCAAAATAGAATGTAAAATATAAATACAATATATTTACTTCCCACAATATATGTAAAAATACTATATAAAATTAAATATAAAATACATTAAAATAAATATCTGTTTAATTTGTTGTTGCTCTGAAAATAATAATATAGTTATGCAAAGTATATAGCGTATAGATTTGTTTGTAAAATTGTATAATGTTTGTTATATTGTATACCTATGTATAATTTATAAATATAAAAATAGCTGGTAAATTGCATAGATTATACAATTAGTTTATAAAAATACACAAATAACGTATGTGGTAAATAATGTAAATATACAATGACTATAATAGGCTATATCGAATTGGATTTTGTTGACATTATTTTTCTTAAATTTTCAATGAAAAGTCTAAATTTATTGGTAAAATTAATTTTTTAACTGCAGTTTAATAATATAATATAATAATTAATATATATTGCAACATCTGTCAAACCTTAAGCAACTATTTCCTATCAAACGAACACAAGAAGGGTCACAAATCATTCGAGTTGCACAACTGCTGATTCTGAAGGGAGTTTTGAATCTGTTTATGAGCAACTATCACATATTATATACATAAACTAATAAGGACCTATAAAGACCCTCAGTCATCCTGTTTCCGCAGTGAAAATCTATATTGAAACATAATTTACAACAGAATAACATTAAAGTAATTTTAAGCACTAAATTTTCCAGAATACCTTCAAAGATGTTCACATAAAAAAGAATAATGTTATCAACTATATATGTATATATTTTAATATATTGATATTTAAGCTATTAAAATCATACTTATTATATTTTCTACAAAATACTTATACGAAATAATTCTAAAACATATCTATAATAATCTACGATGTCAATCTCTGCGTATATACTTACCTTCAGTGATGTTGTTTATAACACACAAAATTAAAAAAATATATTATGATAAATATTGTATATGAAATGAAATGTTTATTTCCACTGCTTGCATTTGGATGCAGTGCAGTGTAGGAAAAAATATATATTATGTGTTTGCATAATAAATTATAAAGTAGTATATTGATTCGGAGAAGAACAAAAAAGAAAGTTATGGTTTGAGTAAATTGGTAAAGTAATTGAATATACAACAGAAATTGTACTTCTAATATTTATTGCAACTATATAGTATATATAACATATATGTTATAAGCATGTGAGTGAATAATGTCTGCGAATACTTATCGATTTTTTAACCTATATATTTCATTATTATTGTTTTTTTGAACATGATATATCTGTTACAACAATCTGTAATCCAGAATTTCTGACTAAAGACAATCTTTTGCGATTGCTGCAAAGAAGTTCTTTCAGAAAAATGCACGACATAAATTTCTACTTTGCCAAATAAGTTTTGTTAATACATTTGAATTTTAATTAAATTTAATAAATTAAAAATTAAATTAAATTAAATTAGAATATGTATATTTTATATATTTACATTATTGACATATTTATAAATTAATCATCTAAAAATATCTGAATATCTGAAAAAACACACATATTGTCAAACTTTCTTGTATTTGATGTATTCAGTAAACCGTATTGATGATCTACTCAGAAAGGCGCAGTATTTATAACAGAGTTCTCACACAATAGAAGAAAGCTAGTCAATTTATGTGTTTTTTAAATTTAATTTCACCAATAAAAATGTCAATGGTATATACATTATATATATAGGTATTTGGTGTTTAAGTATGATATCAGGGTCTCCTCCAAGCTTTAATATGTAGGGGGAGTGGGAGGTTTAAGCAAAAATACGTATTTTGCTGCCCTTCCCCCTTTTCCAAAATACCCTTCTGTTGATTTAAATAAAAAAAGTTGCGTTCAGTCAACTTTTTTATCCATTTTTTGCAGCCCCCTAAAACTTTAGGGAGGTGGCATTATAGCCCCCCCATAAACCGAATGCATTATTATTTATTTACTATTCTATTGATAAAATAATAACATATAGTTAATTTATTATATTTAATAATTTATTTATTTAATCAAGATAGTTAAGGTGTTTATCCTTGGTATCACTTAAAATAATCTCAAATGTTTAAATAGTTTCCACCTGCTGGTTAGACTCTTTTATTGTCAAATTGAATTGAAATGTAATGAAGCGAAGAACTATATATACACAGATATTATATATAAAATATATATAGAAGCACATATATCCAAACCACTTTCTACCAAATCTGTATACATGTATGTATACATTTTATTCTCGACTTCAAGTAAATTGCCGCTTTCCCTTGAAACTATATATTATGTATATATGGCCACATGTGTATTAAATATACTAATAATTTACAGCATATTTTCCAATGAAATGACCAGATTGTAAGAAGACAACTAAACTTGGTTCAAATTTCCTACGCGGAAAACTTCAAAGCCACTTCGGAAAGGAATTTAGATTTTATGGTTATTAAAAAAAATATGCACAATTTTATTTTAAATAAACTGTACAATTTTCTGGTGAAACAAAAATTTCTATATGAAAAGGTTAAATTATAAATGGTTGATTTTACGATGAAACGAATATGAAATTGTACCTATCTAAATTTCATATTTTAATAAAGTTATAGAGATAAAAAGCATACTATTAACATATTATACAATACTTTTAACATTTTTGACCTATATACATTATATATATATATCAGCATGCAGGTACAAATTTTGATAATTAAATTTATTGTATGTTCTAGTAAATATTACAGAGTTATAGCGTTCGGTTTATAATTTTCATAACCACATATGCAATATAGAGAATTAAAATATATAATTGATTAAATTATTATACATTAATTATATATAAATATAAAAATATAATTGATTAAATTATTATACATTAATTATACATAAAAATATATACACCCCTGGTCAATATAAACACCACCCCCTAATATTTAATCAATTATTTCATTTATTAGTTATTTAATATAAATTTAAAAGCTTTTTATTATGAATAATGTTAGTATACTTATTTGAAATTCGTTGAATATTATTCAATCAATAAGTGGTGGCCCTGAAGAGGGCCATTGTTGCGTTCTCTTAGGGAAAAGGGGGTAACAACTCAATAGGGAATAGCTCCAATTATATTTATATTTATATTTATATTTATATTTATATTTATATTTATATTTATATTTATATTTATATTTATATTT
>JAUZND010030692.1:0-22989 GCA_034780555.1 Coelogynopora nodosa
CGCCATTTGCGAAATAGGCGCCTGATTTGGAAGGGGGGCGTTCGACCCAACGCCCCCCCCCCTAACGGCGCGCCTGACTAACAGTTCATATGTTAAATTCCTATCTATAAAACTATAATATATATATCTTCGGCATATGTATATATGCATTTTCAATGCAAGCAGGTTATCAGTTGGGCTAAATATAATTAAAACTGGCATGATAATGTATGTAAATAATTATGTTAATAATTATGTCAATAATGTTTATTGATTTTTTGTATATAATAGTATAATTTTGGTTTTCATTTTTATAAACGGCATTGAAAAAAGTCGAAATTATATACTTTAACGCTTACGAAAAGAGATTACAGATTGCTTTGAAAGTGGCACTATATGTGATTATATACGAAGGCTGGGTTATGCGATTATATTTATTAGCACACCAAATACACAAATACGTTATAGTGACTCAAAAGATAAAATAGCTCTATCAAAATATGTTTAGTGAATATAATATATTTTTTAATAGTTTTAAAAAATATTTATATTTCGGATGATTATATACGAGAAAATTTAATTTAACTAAAAAAATATATCAGGGTTTCGTATTGCAATAAAATTGTTCACGTCGTGTAAACCCCACAGCTGGCCAGGAGAGCTCCGCTCCTCCTAAAAGACTTCTTGAAGCCAATATAAAGTATATATATATATATACTTAATAACTCAAAAACAAATTTGTATCTTAATAAATTTAAAAAATATAATGATATAAAACTATATGAAGCAACAGATAAGCATATGCAATAGGCGACACCTAAAAAGCTGAAATAGGTATATTATACTCAACATAATATAATAAGAGCTTCTTGAAAACGAGTGATTTAGTTGTCTGAATATTGAGACGAATATTCATGCTGCAGTGTTATACTCTGCAGCAGAGCTTCCTTGTAAAGAATTGGATGAATAATTGAACAGATATTGCCCTCTCGAGCAAACCTTGGATTTGGTAAAAATCGTTCTTGCCTTATATGTTTCCCTAAGTATTCAGCTAATTTAAGAGGACTTCAAATCAGGTATTGAGTACCTGTGAATATATTATAGGCATGTTTGTTTAGACATTCATTTAAGAAATAAGAAACGGATTTTCAAACAGCTGTATAATAGAACTATTTATATTTAAAATAATTCTCCACGTTTCAGCACTTCAGAAACAAAAATATTACAAATAAACAAATAACAATTAGAACTAATAATACAGGAATTATAAAATACATAATATATAAAGACTCGATGTTAAAAAGAAATATCGTTCAGTGAAGATCCATTCGGCACAAATTAAATTCATTCCATCGCTAACATTTCCGAAAATATATTTAGAAATGGTTAAGGATCATCTCCATTCTTTGTATATCAATATTTATAAATAAAATCACCGTTTAATGTCAATTACAGTTAACATTATGTATATAGTAAATTGGGGATGCAATTGTAATTAAAATATTCCAAGAAAGCATATATCTAAAAATGTTAAAACTGTAAAAAAAACATATTAATACAGTGCAGGTACTTATATGTCTATATATATATATATATATTAGGGGCCATAGCACTTCGTCGAATCGCATTTCGCCTAACAGAAAATGATATCATTTTTAAGATTAGTTAAAAAATGCAATAAAAATTATAAAGGTAAATGTGGGGGAGGGAGGGGGTTGAGAGATTTAAGATTTAGAAAATAGAAATATTCATAAATAATTAATACATAATATATAAAAGAGTACTTTTTAAAAAAGATTTGTTTATACTGAATTAGTAATATTGTAATTCAGAATAATGAAAAAAACAAGACAATCCTCAATATATCGATTTTTTTTAAGTAACTATAAAGCCTGTTAATATAAAGTCTATAAAGCCTATAAAACCTATAAAGTTACTATAAAGTTACTATATTTCACGTCGCATAAGAATTTTCTTATACTTATCTTATATTTTTATACTTATAGGTTGTCTCACGTTAATACTAGAATTATAGGTTTTTTTTTTGTATAAGCATTTTTAATTTTTTCTTATATTGATAATTTGCACGTCTACGAGTAAATTTGTATATTTATAAGCACGTTTGATTCAGAAGTGCCTTGGCCTTTGTAGTCCATAAAAATTCCCGTTTGACTATTATATTCCATCTTAAGAAAGCACAAAAAAACTATTCCTAAATTATTTAGTTGCTATACTATGTATACATATGATGTATGCATTTAAAAAAATGCCCTTATTCACAAATTTTCAGATAAATAGAGCGGGAATTGCGATTCGGCGAAGTGCTATGGAACCATATATTATTGTGAGGAAAAAAGTTAAATAATGGAATTTTCAAGAATATTCGTTTAGTACTATATCGTGAATTTGCTATTCGTCGGAGAAGGGAAGAACAACCACCTCCACTAATCCCCAATAATCCACAAATATACATGAAACCGTACTCATTTAAAATGTTAAGTTTATGTTGATATTTATTATGCATTTATAGACAACGCACTTAAACAATTTAATTCAGACATTTTAGACGGATACTGTTTTGTCGAAAATGTAAGATCTGTTATTTTCCATTATTTTCTATTGTGATATATTTTTTCTGAAATAATTCCAAAATTAAAACGACACCAAAAAACAAAAAAATTGCTGTTGTCATATATTTAAAGCAGTATTCTCAGCGATATAATATAGGCCTACTGTATATATAATAAAAATACAGAATATATAGTCTACACATACGGCTAATCGTAACAGGTAAAATGTAGGTAAACTTGTTCTGATTAGCCGAAGATCGAATATTGAATATCGAAGTTGAAAATAATATTGTTTCATAATTTTTTATTGAAAACATAATATAGAAAATGTTCTTTCTTCGAAGTAACTATATCATAATTTGTACGCTTCATACATTTTGTTTTAGAAGTTTGAACAATGTACGTATATTTGTATATTAATTAAAACATAAATATACAGTACACTTATTTATTATAAACGTTATTTATTAACTATATAAAACTTATTCCCTATAAGAGTAGTTATTTGGTGTTCCAATTAGCCGATAGAAAATAACACCGTAGACATTAATGACTGCTCTACGAATTCTTTTAACAATCTGTATTAGGCTCATGTTCTGATTATATATATTGTATATAGCCTTATTCTCATTGATTTGTGTTTCGATTACCCGATAATTCCGATTATCTGAAGTAAGCTGTATATATTGAATTTATCTATGTATGTATGCACGTATATTGAATGTATATATTATATTGAATATATATTGAATGTATATATTATATTGAATATATATATTGAATGTATATATTATATTGGATATATATTGAATGTATATATTATATTGAACATATATTGAATGTATATATTATATTGAATGTATTATATATTATATTGAATGTATTATATATTATATTGAATATATATTGAATGTATATATTATATTGAATATACTTTATTTTGAATGTATATAGAATATATGTATCCATTTCATTTGATAAGTTATTTTTGGAAAACATTCCAGCAAAACTATCCGAAACATAAATATGAAAAATGTACATGAACATTTTCAAATAATATAACTTATATTGCGGGAAATACTAGCAGAGGAGATAAACTTGTACTATAATTTCACATAATATCAAATTTTTAAAAACTTTTTCAAATATTTAGAACTTTAAAGTTTTTTAACATTAATTTTACGCTCAATATATTTCAACCTCAGCCATAATAAATGGAGCAACTGTTTTTTTAGAGTTCGACAAAATAACCCGAACAAATGTTTCTACGAAATAGTATACTGCTACTAAACGCTATAAATATTTTAAAAGGTATTTTAAATTGTTTTATAATCGATTTTTTATTTAAAAAATATGGGTTAACAAAATTGGATATAACCTTTGAATCAATTTCGTTTTGATGTAAAATTTAAAAATTGTCATAATTTAGAGTATGTTTTAATCTTTCATGGGTCTTGCCAAATTTATACCACATGAACTTTGGGAGTTTGGGGAATCTGCGTTGAAAATTACATATCAAATACATAAAACATGCAATGCGGACATATCTAATTAAAAATAAGCTATATTTTTAGTTTAAGAAATAAAAAAATTATTAAATAATATAATTAATATATAATTAAATATATAAATAAAATTTCTTTATTATAAAATGATCAACAGTCAGTCCCCTCAGAGAAGTCATCTGGGCCAGAGGTGATCATAATATGAGCCACTTTAAGGTTGACTACTATATTCAACCACTTTTTTGTAGGAAAAGAAGATAATACTCAAGTGACTGTTCACATGATAAGCAGTCTTTTGTCGACTATTGTTTTTCACTTTCACAATTGCCTCTAGAAAACATATGGAACATCGTGGTTAATATAGAGGGCAAGCCATCTCGTTAAATCGCATTCAGGGCTCCTTGAATTCTGATCCCCACTTTGCAATCAGGTTAAGTGTATGAATGAAGGATATAAAGATATCGCGGGCTATATATAACACCAAAGCTAAACATTTGTGGCGTTGCTGAAAACGCTTGGATACCTTTCGGCACACGTGCTACTCTGAAGGATTAATTTGATTGACGAAAAGTGACAGTGTCTTTTTAAATAATTCGGTGCAAAACAGTGCTTAGGCCCGTAGCGGAAGAAGGCCACTTGAAAACGTAGGTGGTAGAGCCGGCTTTTATTGGCTCCATCGTGTGTAGTTACTGGGATCTAACTCATGGAATTGTTTAAAAATTATTTTCTCTCTCTTCAAAATGATTAATTTTCATTCATAGAAAAATCTGATAAAGCTTATCTCACATATTTGACTTCTCACTTCTTCAATACAGTCTATATTTTACAATTATTCAATACGAGTTGAAATAGAAAGAAACAATACATCCTATATAATATAACTCAACAAGTGCCATGAGTACGGCACATAAAAAAGGTATACCAATGAAAATGTGTGGTATACGCTAATTTATTCAGAAAACGATAAAAATCAATTCCTAGTATAATTAAATATAAATACTATTCAAAATGATACTACAAACAATAATAGAATTATGTTACCTTGACTTGTATAAAAACAATAATTTCTCAAATAATAAAAATTTTAATTTTTATAATTCACATATGGCCCTGTAAAAGTCTGTAAAGTATAATGCTATTCTAATCTATTCATGCATATATATTATGTATACAATACGCACACATATAATAAAAAAAATAATTAAACCATTTATAAATTATACTATAGCTAGATTAACGTCATATTATTTAAAATATTATACTACAATTTATTAATACAATTTTAAACAGTAGGCGTACTATTATAAATTATACAATATTACAAAATCCTTATGTATAATATATAATGTATATAAGATACAATAAAAATCTAAATACCTACATTTTGATTGTTTATTATAGTATCGGAAATATTGTATACTTAATCTTAACAAAGAAAATGACGTGCAAAATAAAAATAGCCCGAATATAGTGCTTACAGGATTTGAATAGATTTATTATCCATTATATATTATCCATACAGACAAATAAAATGTATTCCATATGCCCACCTCAGAGCTAAATGAAGCAATTTTAATGTATATCTTTCAATGGTTTTTTGGTTATACGTTTCATTTAAGTCCTATGTTAAGAAATATTTGTTTATTAATGAAAAAATTAGTGTTCATTCAAGAATTAATTATTTATTTTAAAAAAGATGCAAAAAGGCCCATAAGGATTTCATTCTAGAGGAGATTATTTAAGCACCTATAGTGTTAGCAAAGTTCGTTTCACACTGAAATGAGAATGCATATAGAAAATTGGGTGTTTTTAAAGTTAGAAAATAAATATTTTAACAATTCAGAAATCCATTTTAATTGCCATTTTAAAATGGTATAATAATATTTTTTTAAATAACTGGTCACTCTTCAAATGTGTACAAATATTTAAAAAAACTTACTTAAATCACAAAGAAAAATAAAGCCGAGATAATTGAAATGACACATTTAACTCAGACAAGTGTGACTCTTTCTTTCGCTTTCGAATTCCTTTATCATTATTATAACATTAAGTATGTATACTAACCCAATACTCTTTTCTCGTACTAATATATAACACGATTATTTGTTGTTAATCAATATTTATTTATTAATAAACCAAAATATAATGATATATTAGAGCTCACTTTGGTGACCGTCGAATTAATATATTTTAAATAACCTATTTTGAATTCAAATGATAAAAAAATTAACAAGCTAACATATGTTTTCAATGGAATAACTTAAAGATGGTGCCAGTCCAAGACGTTGTAGACAGCTTTTTAAACGCAAACGTTCTGTGACAATTACATACCTTTTGTAAACTTAACAAAATTTTATAAATCATGCTGAGTGCCTCATAAACAGTCAGTATTGTGTTCTGATATATTTCATTATATAGCATCAAAAGCATTATAATATGCAGCAGAAAAGAACAACTGCTCATACTCCCAGACATTCAACTCTCTCATTCCAATTTACAGTAAAGTCGAAATAAAGGAACTGTTGCACGCACATCAAATTTTCAAGACTTTAGATGAACTGGTTCATTTAGAGGTGCACGAGGTCATAATTTATATTATGCATAAACTATCTTTTTGTCATAAAATTATACTTTTAATTAGCTGCTGATGCAACTTCAAACACGTGGCTTTTAAAGCTAATAATAAACAGGTCTTGTCTTAAAGTTTTGTCTTAAAGGCGGAGCAATTGTTTTCAAAAAACAATTGGTTTTGGTCAACATGTGCTGACATTTATATTTTTTTCTTTTCTTAGATCATTTGTCACTCAATATTTTATACCAATTAAAACACACACATATATATAAATAGAAGTGATATGAAATAGTTGAAAGAGTTATATATAATTTATTAACAATTCTTAACATTTTTTAATCAATAAAACTTGTTATTAAAAAAAATTCACAATATAACAGACAATAAATATGATTGACACATTTCCAAAATGCGAAATATACTAGCCAGGTATACTAGGCATTCATATATATGGCAATACTATATATAATAATATAAATAACAATTATAAGTGTACGTGTAATATATATTATACAGATTTCATACTATACATAACAATGATAAA
The DNA here is from genome assembly GCA_034780555.1 of Coelogynopora nodosa. Taxonomy (NCBI): domain Eukaryota; kingdom Metazoa; phylum Platyhelminthes; order Proseriata; family Coelogynoporidae; genus Coelogynopora; species Coelogynopora nodosa. The sequence goes on from JAUZND010030692.1 coordinate 7,171, forward strand.
AATAATTGACTACTAAAGTTATGAGCTTTTATAACTTGAAATCGCTAAACTTAAAACTTTAATTAATATAACTCTTAAATATACATAAAACTAAATATCAATATGCTTAACTAAAAAAATGCTTTCAACTTAATTTTCTATATTGGTATAGATTTGTTTTATTCAAACGCCATGAAAAGGTTCATTAGAACAATAAATTAAAAATATAATAAGCCCGTGTTAATCGGCAATCTCAGAAGTATATCTCCCAGAAATGGAGAAAAGGAGTATAAAGAAAATAAAGCAAATATATGAATGAATATATGCTAAATTTGAACCAGCAGATAATCACATAAAAATATTTTATTCAAAGGGCACATTAGGTTTTACTGTGGTTCTTACTAATAGCAATATTTTTGCTTCATTTCAAGATTACTACTTGAGTCAGTCAGTTTACTACCCAAGAGCCCATGCAGATGCGGGCTGGTAAAAGACTCTATCTCGAACAATCCGATTCCAACACTATTGTGGGAAGCGATATAGTAGCTATTCAGTTTCGCTATTTCATAAGGATTTTAATTATGTAGGTTCCACGCGCAGTTCCAAGAGGGAAAGCATAAGAAAATCTAGCTTCACCATTATGAATTGCACCACTGGAAAGATTTTGTGTTTTTTATCCCGGCGAAAATAAGATAGTAAAACGAACCAGACTACTCTAAAGTTTCTGACAAACAAATATAGACGTGATAATTATATTTTATTGTATTATATACTGGTAGCTTTGACGACGCACTCAATCCCGCATTCTTGGATATATTTTAAACTTTGGAGATTAAAAAATGTTATGATCATTTGCATTAACGAAATGATATTTAAATAAATGTTTTATAGAAAATGAATCAATTTACAATTACATTATTTACACTGATAAAAAATTACTTAGAAAAAAATAATTATATTATGAAAATATATATTTTAAATCTTAAAATAAAGATCCAAACTAATTTATTAAGATTTACAACACCAAAAAATTATAATAAAAAATATTAGTTTGTTGTATATTTTTCCATTATTTGTTATAGTTTCCACTATTTTCAAGCCCATATTATGTCGAACGATACATAATAAATTAGTTAATCTATACAACGATATTGTGAGAAAAACAACATTATTTTTAATTTACACTAAGAAAAACGCATTTTATACATACCAATATATTATAATAAATTATTAGAAAATGATTTTGAAGAGATTTTGTCAATTATTGACAATATATATAATATTAGTTACACATTTCTAATAAAAGTCAGCCATTTTTAATTATTACTATTGATGTTCTAATATTTGTAAGACCAATGTAAGAATACATTTTTAATCTTTTACTAAATTATCGAAAATAAGTTCAATAAACATTGGTTTATTATAAGAAAAAAAATCTACTCAAGTTTATATAATGATAATAACGACCCATTATAATGTTTTTACATTAAATAAAGATTTAAATATAAAATAAAACAATTGGAACATCTTCTTCTTGTGGAATCACTTTATTGTCAAATGTACAAATATAGACTAGGCGGGTCTAATATATAGATTTATAATTGACAGTATATTATTGCTTCAGACTGAAAACCTCACAATAATAAATCAGTTATGGACTGTCAATGAGAATAACAAAATGTTCAATGTTCTAAGCTGAAGACATTGAACAAATCTGGACAAATCAGATGTCTTGACTAGTGTCAACCCTATATAATTACTGAGTGACTAAAAAAAGTAAAATCCGAGTTTGTCTCTATTTTTTTATTTCTATAGTAAGTAATACATATATATAAGCTTACTACATATAATAGTATAGTTTCTATGTGTAATAAGAGATATTCTAACACGCTATATATTGCTATAAACTGAAAAAATATTATCAAAAACTATAAATAATTTCTATGAAATCGGAAAATTAAAAAATGGAAATCACGGTGCAAAACTAATTAATGTAATTTTAGGAACCATAGGCCGTGCAACAAATCTACAAATTATGTATGCCCAGTAAATGACATGTACAGAATTATTTTGCAGTGTAAAATTCATCTATGTTTTACATAGAAAAGAAGGGACTGACTTCGGAAAATATTTATAGTCAGTATATTGCTTGAAAACGTATGAACAAGATGAAGTATATGAGAAGGTGGCAGCGTGTTTTTTACATCATTTTGGAGGTTTAATTATATTCATGCTTTAGATATATATTTGCAATCAACATAATTATTCATTGAATTAACTAAAAATTAATTGATATAAAACGCAGAGTACATATTTAGTTGCATGATGGCTAATAAATTCTTTCAAACATGTTGAAAGAATTTAACGCCACCACTCAGAAATTAAAGTAAGTGAAAATAGAAAAGTATTAGCTATTGCTGAAGCATATTGTGCAACTGTTTTGAAATGTAACATCTTTACTGCAAAACATAACACACATTTAATTAACCAACCAGCTAAAAACAAGCAAAGCAGATAAAATAAATACAGGAAAATATCATACAAATTATCTATTATATTTCGACAATTCGACATGATCATACTTTAATATATAATACATAAAGTATATAATATATACCATAAAATAATACACTATAATCAAAACTACTGAAAACACAGAACATGTATACATAGGAAATATCAGAAAGAACAAACTTTAAACGATTAACGTAAGAAACATTTACGACAGTAGAAATAGATTGTGTATATAAATAGAACAAAACAATTAATCATTCTAACGGTTTTACTCGAAAGTATACCACATAAATTTATTACAAAGAATAAAATAATAAACGCCAACTGTGAAAGGAATGTTTAATGTGTATATAATAGTTTATTTATAAACAATAAATAACCATTCTTGAAACAATAAATGTTTGAAATATAAAGTTTAACAAATAAATTTGAAAGCAAGAGTTAAAAAAAAGCACTATATATATACTACTTCTAACGTGTTTAGTAGTATATCAGTGATTGTCGATTAATTAACTAATTAATTAATTAACCACATAATCAGAAAAACAAAAAATATAAAAAATGAAAAACAATCCAAATAATCACTTTGTTCAGATTTAATTGAAATGAAAATATTTACTAACAAATTAAACAATATAATAGTAGTCAACTAAAGTAGTGTAAACACAAATAATGGAATATTATTTATCACAATTTAGTATCACTGCAACAGATAATTGTAGATAATATTGTGAAGAAAATACTCAAAAAGCAACACCGATATAATAGCTATATAACTATAAGCCAGAGCCATTAGTTGAGACACATTAAACGTCTCCCTAAGTTATTAAAAATGGTCAAATAAGGCTGGAACGCGGAGCCATCTACACATCATTTAAAAACTCTACTATTATAAAACGTCCGGATATTTTAGGAAAAAATATAATACTGATAGTTTAACAAATACTGCATACTAAATATGTAAACAAGCAAAAGTACACCAAAAATTAAAGAACATAAAAATCAAAACACTAGAAGCACCCGATGCTTTTGGAATTTAGCCGGAGAACGCGGGGCGGGGTCAAATTGACCAACCATATTTGATATTTGCAGTTAAACAATCTCCACAAATTAAAAAAATGGTATTTTATTATGTAGATTTTAAGGTTGATTTTTAAAAATAATCAGATGCGTATGGTTAATTGTTAATTTAGCGACAGATGTGAGCTAATTATAAATCATTAGATATGACGAAAATAAAGAGAATATATATTATCAGTAAGCGCCACAAATTTAATAAACAAAAAGCATATAAGGAATGATGTAAGTGATTAATAAAAGTCTGAGCATATAAGCATACAACTTTTAAAGACAGGTAAAATTTCAAAAAATCGATTGAAATTTTTCTGAAATTATTTTACTTAAAATTATACTGAAATTTTCCTAACTGTAGTAGTGGGTCAATTTAAGTCCCCCGTCGCCACCCCGTTGGTGCTTGTAGGATTAACATGCATAAAAAAAGCTGGCCTAATTAAACTGACTCTTGTAAAAATCCTTTTTATCTGTAAAATTGACGACAACCATGTCTCATGCAAGCGTATTATTTACATTTGACTTACTTTGGCAAGAATTAACCCACCGTGCCTTATGTTTTGATGCAAAAAGAGAATATTATATATTTTGCCATTTAAAATGTTCACAACTTTAGTACATTTTAGGTCAATAAAAAGTATAATTGACAATGCTTAAAGAATAAAGAAAGACGTTTCGTTACTGTGTAGATTAAATAACTTAATTGTATATTTTAAGAAGCTGTGACATTTTATTAATCAGAGGATAATATGTGAATCTCCTAATATCTAATGAATAATCGCCATTTTTAGAAATTAACAAACAATTTAACAAAGAGTCAACCAAGTCACCGCCCGGAATGCTAATTAAAATACTATCTGAATTTTGTGAATCACCGGTTAATAAAAGCATGAAACTATAGCCTATAACTAACTGACAGCTAATAATAAAACAGAAATACAACTATCATGTTGATAAAGCTAATGTACACTTTTTGATGTATATTAATATAAATATGTATTAAGAAGCTGCTACTAAGTTATAGGTCAATGCTCAGAATAAATACTGCACCATCATCCACAACATAATAAATACATGACATCTAAATAATATGAACTAACATGAAAGATATCGGTATGCTCACTAACTATCGACAATTGAGAGAAGTCATAATACTTATAATAAGAAAGGCAAGTTGAACGAACAGTTGTTACCTGTACTTATTATGTGAATGTCGTCGATAATTTGTGGCAATGTTGGCGGTTGTTTTTGCATATCTGTTTAAATATTCAAAGTTTGGAGAATGTTTAGGTCGCTAAATATAGAACGCAGTTATTGCATGCATCGACCATGAATTGCCCATTGTAATTTTCAATGTATTGTTAAGTGCAATTATGGAAATAGAATAAAACTATATTATTTAAAATAAAATGCACATACTACTGATGAGTTACGAGCAGTATATAATTACGAACAATGCGATACGGAACTTTATTATGTAAAAAGCATAAAAACAATATTTAAAAAAATTAAATTTCTACAAGGAAAGACGTTTTACTTTTAAAAACTTATTTAATATGGAATAATATGTTATACTTATTATAAAGGCTAAATATTTTGCAGAAATATTTATATTTTACAACCAAAATCACAATGGATCATATTGGATTTAGTAATCAATGACGACGACTCAGGGGGGTGGAGGTGGATGCCGACACTATAGTTCTCCCACTATTGACCCAGGTTTGCCTCGTTGACAGGTGTCTGCGATAGTTTACGCAGTGTTGTCATGACCAACGTGCTCAACTCCTGTGTGAGTGTCTCATAGCGGTAGGCGATACGAACGTTGGCCACGTTGGTTCGTTCGATGTCATTCCCAGCGACGCCCTCTTCACGATAGTGGGTACCCAGCCAGTGCGACTTCACCTGCATGGAGAGATGTCAATGGTCATGCTTTTCATTTTTGACAACTACGCAACATGAGAGAAATTCAAACTAAATTTTAGTTTAAAAAAATGCATTTAATATATTTTAAATTATATGTTTAAAGTATAGGCCAGCGCCCCCACACGCGAGGCGATTACCGACTAAGTTGGTTGTTGCTGTTGTAATAAACCGAACTTAAATGTAGAACTGCTCCTTTCCTTGAGGAAAAGGGGAGGGAAGAAAACGGCTTTATGAGTTAAATCATTGGACTACTCCTTGAGAAAAGCAGAGAGATTTAAGAGTGGTATTTTGATGGTCCCCTTCCAGTGACAAGATACATGCAGAATGGTCCCTCACTTAAGACTTCTGGGATTAGGATATCAAGGTCTCAGGTAAGCAGGATGAAGAGGTAATTAAATAGGCAACCGTTATACTTAAATACTATATACGTTTTACCGTAAATACTTAACTGTCGATATCATAATATTATGAGATTAATGTAGAGAAAGACAGACAGACAGAATAATCGATTAATATGATGACATACAATTAATGGAAAAAATAATAATGGAGAACTGTAAAGAGAGACAGAAACTCCGAACGACTATCGGTCAAATATGGCTAAATTGATGTAGGCGAGAGTGAGAGAGAATGAAATTAATGGAAGAGAGATAGAGACAGACAGACCAATCGGTTATTGCTATAATACGTATTAGATTAATGGAGGAGAGAAAGACAGACAGACAGACCAATCGCTCCAATATATATGAGATTAATGTATAAGAGAGACAGACGAATCGCTTATCGCTCAAATATTTATGAGATTAATGGAGGAGAGAGAGAGAGACAGACCAATCGTTTATCGCTCTAATATTTAGGAGAGAGACAGACAGACTTAACGCTTCTCGATCTCGATTTAACATCATAAGGGAGAGAGAGAGAGAGACAAACAGACAGAACGCCTCTCGATTTAATATCATGAGAAGAAAGATAGAGATAGACAGACAGACTGACCAACAAAGAACAAATGAATCTCGATCTAATAGTATGAGATGATTAGAGCTGAAAGAGAAACTGACAGATATTTCAACATTCCGATATAATAGTATGACCTCTTGATCAAATATCACGAGAAGAAAAAGAGAGACAGACAGACAGTCCAAACACCTAATAAATTAATGGAGGAAGGGAGACTAAATTTGCCTCTCGATATGATAATATGGGATGAATGGAGGAAAGGGAGCATGAGTAGTGAAGTGTATCGACTACTGACCGTGTGCGAGAAACCACTCATAAGAACACTATTCCTGGCGAGCTCGCAGGTGTCGGTGGAACTTAGTTTCCAGACCTGGGCGGCTATGCCGTACTCCTCCATGAGTGGCTCCTTCGTGAAGTGGAACTGGAGCGGATCGTCGGTCGAGAGAGCAATCTGGAGGCCACGGGCCAGGAATGCGGGTAGCGGATTGCGGTGGTAGTTGAGGAACAGGGAGTTGTTGCTCAGAGGCGACATCGAGATCCCGATCTATGGGGGGACAGTTAATGACCAATTCAATTTTAACATATCTATTCTTAAAGGCAATATTTTGATCTGGCGGAATTTCTGTTCATAATTGTGCTTATGATAACAATGTTGTCATAGTTCTTAAAATATTTCTATAACTTGCTTGTTAAAGCTGAGATATGAGACCGGAAATCGTATTGTATTACATTTAAAACCACAATCAATTTAGTCAGAATAACGATTATGATGAACACTAATAAAATTCTGCAACATAGTTTATAGTACACAAAAACACATTTTCAACAATTACAAAAGCATGAAAAAACTATTAAAATTTTATATTAAGTGTTTAAGTGAATACATAAATTGAAATTAATAATTTTCGAAGAATACAAAATATGACTAGTCTGGATGTAGCCGTCCGCATAAGCTTGGCAACGATCAAAACAAAATATACATTTCTTTTTCAGACATTTTTTCCGTTTAACTGACTTTCTCACTTTTTAGAAAATGGCTGGCCACTCCCGAATCCCGCACCAAAAATATATAGGTACTGCAAAGAACGTAAATCTTTGAAATGTTATTGTTTATTGGTATATTTCTTTCAAGTATTTTTACTGTGTCAAAACGAAACGAGAAGACTTTACAAGTAGTTGACAATACAACTGTGAGCAGTATAGTGGCAATATTAAATTATGTTTTATAACACATCATTTAATAATATACCTAAAATATAAATATATAAAATTATTAATTAATTAATTGAACCTACTATTTATATTCACTTCACTAGAGTGAATTTATTATGTATATTATAAATACAGCAAAAGAGATCATTAAAATTTAACATGAATAAAGATTGTATATTTTAATGTCTCCTCCAGAACAAAGTTTGTGCAACACCAGACTAAAGGCATTGCAATGCATAAACACTCTTTTGAAAAGCCTACCTACATCAATATTTTATTAGCAATGACTACAACAAAAAAACAATCACACGAAGCTGAAAAAATAGGATGAAATAGTATAAAACAGTGGCATCAGCACTACAAGTAAACCAACAAGAAAGCCCCACCTGGCTGAGATAGTAGAGATATTGGAGCACGGGTGCCTTCCTCAGCAAGAGGCCGTGGCTGATGTTGTCCGCCAGAAGGAACCCCGCCACCAGATGCTGACCAGACCCAGCCTCACCGCAGTGGGGACGAAGACTGAGGGTATTCATCCCACGTGATCTAGAGTGGGGGGAACAATCACACACTTCAGGACTCTGAGGTAGATCACAAATAAGACATAAATGATAGAAGACGTTTTAGTTAATATTTATGGAAGTAAAGAAATATAAGATAACATCGGGCATAAACAAATTGCAATGATTGTGATGTGTAGTAGTAGTTGTGAATTACAACAATTTATTTCCACGCACTTGTAATATATTGTATATATACGGTTAAAAAAACAAATAATATAGATACACGAAAACATGGCATACTATAAGTCTAGAAAAGATATGCACATGGTATTTCATTATAATCAGTTGGATACCTAATTTACAGTTTCCTATTTTACAATATGCTTCAGTAGTATACTTGAAAGGTTTCATTTATTGTGACTTTTCTTTTTTGATATCTAAGTACGTTATTATACTTTTTTATTCCTAGGTATCAGACATATTTAAAAATATAATTCTTACGTTTTCATTATTTTTTTATTGATTTTAAAATATAGAGAAAATCTTTCTGTTTTAGATTACTACTGGATTTATGTGCACAAATATAAAAAAATATATTAATAATTAAAAAATATAACTTTTAAAACTATTATGATTTTTATATTAAATATATAATCTAATATCATTAGACATTACATTGAATATCGAGTGCTTCCATGACAATCATAGATAAAACATGATAAGAATACTAATATTAGATAGATTCATTCAACTTTTAGAATTTACACTAAAAAAATTATTAAACAACTTCAAATTTTAAAAAACTGAATAAATCGATATAACTTAACTATATTTAAATTAATGGGTAAATACAAAAATATATGTAGGGAGGGAATATTATTATATTGCCAAACATTTTAAAAAACTCCGGTTTAATCGATGACTAATCGTATAGATTTTAAAAATACGATTGCAATTTAAAACTTCAGTAAAAACAAGATTTTTCTGAAGTTACTGAGTCATTCTATCATAAGATTGCCGAGAAACATTTCCGTCTGACTTAAAACTTTTACGAAGTCAATTTCTCCGACATGATCATTCTGTTGCTTATTAAGATCGATCGATAGATGATCCACCTTAAGTACGGAAAATAATGATCATAAAGCGGAATCAGTATCATTGTGTAATTTTATTATATTATAGTAGGCCTAACCCTAGAAACACAAAGAGGGAGATTTGTTCGTTTGAAGCCACGGTTGTTTGGCCGTTAACTATTCTCAAAATTGAGTAAGGTTATCATTCTAAAATGTTCAGTACCTGTCTAACCGTTATTGCATTTTTGATTCTATACATTTTCGTAGAATTTGATGACTAAATTCATAATTAAAAATGAGCTAAAGACAATACTACCGTGGCGTTCATTTGTCATTTTCTATGTTGGCTAATTATAAATATAATTGTCGAATACATAATGCCAATTAGGCCTACTGCGGGGCTGACATAAATAATCTATATACAATACTGTATTACATATCATAATCAATACAAATAAAGTATTAAAGGATAAATTTATATTGAACAATATCAAATAACAAATTTATCAAGTACATTTATGTTTTAACCAACTCGTATTACATACATGTAACTTGTTTAATGAATAAATATTTTATTAATATTATGTTTTAACGACTTCAATTTGATAATGAAAATTATTTAAATGCTAAAATAAAAGAAGTAATATTTGGCCAAATAAATCACAATAGGATATGCATACAATTTAATGAATATTACGCAAAACTCAAAATTACACATTTACCAAAATATGTACTATTGCTATATTAAAAGCTGTACAAATACATAAAAACAAGTGTTTACGTTTTCGATAATAGCTATTAAAATATAAAAATAAGTTAGAAAACAGATAATACGATTATTAAAATGTTAGCAATATATATATAATTAAAAACTAACAAAAAAATGTTCACACCTCGTAAAAAATGCATGTTTAAAGACATATTGTACGTGTTAAATTTTATTAATTTTTTTTTAGATATAGTAAAAACACGCGATTTTGAATAACCTTAACTATATATGACCAAAATAAATAAATTAACTTTCGAGTTATAATATAATATGAATATAGAAAATTACATCAAATCGCTTGAAGCTATTGATTTTCGTTTACAATGCTAGTGTGAGAGACACTAGAGATATTACTATTGGCTACGCTGGAAATGTAATAAAGTATAAGCTATTTATTAGACTATGAGTCAAGCCACAGAGAATTGGCTAATTAAATTATGGTTCAACGGTTTAGATTAGGAATATGTATATTACAACAATTAGTAAAGTAAAACTTGAAAAATATATGTTACAACATGTTTAACGCATAATAATACCTATAGAAGGTAATAATTTTATTTAATATTGTGAAAAAATCATTAAAAATAAATTTCAACATTATAATACCTTACATATCCATACCAAAGATATCTACAGCCATAGAAGAAGAAGCAGAAAATATTCTAAGTCTGCAACTTTCCTGAATAAATACAGAGAAGAGTATATCATATGACGATCGATTGGAAACTCTTCTTCTCAAATTACCAAAATCTAGAAATCAGAAAACTGATCAAAACTTACATTGCCGTCATCCATCCCATTTCAGAATATTGAACGGAGTCTGACATATTATGAAGAGAATGATTGAGCTAATCTAAATACAATGTAAGCAGATAACAATCGCAAAGCAGAACAGTTGAAGTAATCATATTTTTATGACAGCTTCAAAATTCAATTTCAACTTCTTTTATCACGGACACATAAGTGAAGAATTGCAACGTGTTCTGTTGATTTAATTAACTAAGTTATATCCGTTTAACTGATACGACAAACGTGATTTGAGATTAAATTAAAATCTCGACACACAATGAAAATAAGCAATCAAGGAAACAGAGTTTAATCGAATATTGTGTGAACTATTGGGAGATAATGTAGGAAGCTTTAAATTAATACAAACCTAAAGTGTTTTCAGCAAATACAATATCAACATAAATTAATATTCAACAGGGTACTTTTATCCATATATTAAAATTAATGATGGCTTAATTAACAATATGCCAGAAGTAACATCTCAAGTTTTAGTAAGTCATTTCAATTTAATAGAATGTAAGTAAATTAAATTGAAATCTAAACTAATTTAATAACAAAATACTAAATAAACTAAATCATAGGAAACAGTTTCATACTAACTAAAACTTCCATTTATTATACTAAAGTTCCATAGTTACAGCAAAGTTTTCTAGTAACAACGCAGTTTCAAATTGCCATAATCAGTGTTAACCGCGAAAAACATTCTAAAAATAAAACTTAAAACATAATCTTCAACCCCCAGCACCGACTACATATTTTGACGAGGCAGCTGCAAGTATAGTCACTGTGACTCACTCTCTAAGCTTGTTGAGCACAGCCAGATTGGCCCACAGATAGTACAGATAATAGGAGTAGGGCGGATTGTCCAGGCCCGTCCACAGCTCCGGGGTGGGCGGGGTGTCCAGACTGCCCCCCACCGCGTCGAACCCGCCACGGCCGCCCCAACTGCCCAGCTCCGGCTTGGACTCGTCGTCCACCGAGTCGATCCCGGTGACGTGCTGGAGAAAGGCGTGCAGCTGCGGGTGACTCTGCGGGTCCAGGGTTACCTCGAACAGCGGCTGGAACACGTTAGTCAGCAGCTCCTGGAGGAGGGTGTGGCGGTATGGGCGAGGTGAGCGAGGCAGCCAGGGTAACAGCAGGGTTCCCGATGGCTCTTGTACCAGTATGATAGAATTCAGGGCGGTTTAAAGGGAGTGTCGGATAAAATCAAGGACCTAATTAAATTAGCAGCATAATATTAAATATTAGAATTTGTAGCTAAAAATGTTACAACAATCTTATATAACAATTTTAGTTTTTATTAAGAAAATTTTAAAATTAATAGATAAATAGAAAATATTATTTGACTACATATAACTACGAAATTAAATTTTTAATGAATAATTATTATATATTAAGTGAACAGATTAAATACTGAATACTCTTAACTGCTCAAGTGACCTTTTAAATTTACATTCTTAAAGTATCATATACAGTTAACTAGATCAGTAAATTATAAAAGTATTATGTGAAATTGTAAAAAATACTAAAAACGAGAAAATATCACACTCATGACGTGACACTTTGTATTTTTAAAATCTTTTTTATTCTTAGAATTTTTTTTATCGATTTTCCCCCCCATGCTTGGTTTTTATATATTTTCCGATGTTTTTATAAAGTTAAATTATCATGTTAAATTTAATTACATATTTTTTGCATGTATTGAAAAATTACTTAACATTCACTTAAGACATATTTTTTTAATAATAATAATGTAATAATTAATATAATTAATTACAATAATATTATATCACTGATTGTAATATTAATGATTTCAATATTGGTATAAAAATAACGTTTTATTGGTAACATGTTGTCTTATAACAGAAGTTTATAATATATCCTAATGTTACGTTTCTATAAAGTTCAATATCTGAAACTAGCATTTATATTTTAAAATATTCTAATACTTAATATTTAATTATCGTTATGTTACCATTGATTCATTATGTCATTATGTAATAATCGTTTCCTTTATATAATTTAGTAAAGTTGATTAAGAGTGTTAATGGAATACTAAATAAAGTAGGATGCGATCGTTTAAGCCAGACAAAAACTACATCTGTAGAGGCATATATTAATATTATACTACGGCAGTGTAGATATTGAGGTTTACGTTTGTCAAATGTTACTATTAATAATTATTTATATTAGATTACGTGGGGATACAAACAATTGTGAAATGGGGTATTGTGTAATATGGCCTTATTATTTTTCGGGTGTCCTGCAGGCCTACGAAAACCTACGGATGTCCAGGATTATACCCTATCACGCAAAATAATTAAACATCATTGTATTTGTTTGGTGTGGTCTACAATTCTCACATATAAATACATAGCTCAACAATTGAAAAAAAATCTTTTTTTTTACAAATATGACCACCAGTAGTCCGGAATTACCATATGTAACGAAAACTAGCGATGTGAACCAGAGTTACCATCAGGCCATGATAGAACCGGACTTGAAATCAATATATATAAGTTTGTTTTTTAAACATATAATTTTAAAGAGTGAAAAGTTTACAATGAATAATTATATTATAAAAGATATAGATATCACGTATCAAGTCTATTTATTCGAAGATTAAAAAATTATTGTTTAAAAATAGGATGGACACGAGTGGTCTTACCCTATATACATGCATTGTACGAAAATATTGTTATATGCAATTAAGTTTACAAAGTTGATGGTTTGTTTTCAATATGGGAGGAGGTATGGGGGAGCGGCAAACTACAGTTTTGGTTAGCCACCCACTATGACTAAGTAAAATCCTGGATGAGCCAAAGCGTCAATACCAAAAGATGAGACAAATTATTAAAAATGATAAGTATAATTATATATATATGTAATGTATGCGTGTGAAGTTATGCATGTTAATATTTATTTCAAAGACACTTGAAATATATTAAACATCACATGAATGAGCATATTCATAATTTGTTTTGAAGTTATCTCTATTTTGTGATTATACATCACAAGTTGTAAACAATTAATAACATTTTCTGTCACAACCACAAAGTGCTATAAACTACAAATGTGCTTGCTTATGGTACACTTTGTTGAGCATATTTCAATTTGCATCTGCAAATTAATATAGAATTTATAATAGAAGAATAATTATAAATTACTTAAGTTTTATAGAGTAACTGAAATCTTTAATACTGTATATGCTCCTCAATAGCTTAAATATCTGTTTCCTAATGGCTGTTTGGATTGGTTAAAATTAATATATTCTATAAATCAATATTAATGTTTTATATGAAATGAAATTTTACCACAAACATTTTTTTTTGATAATTCTAAATGCAATTAAATATAGAATCATTTAGTTTAATATATGTAATAAATGGTTTTATTAAGGAAATAATTTAACTTATTTAATTATTTAATCATATAAATTTATTTATTAAATGGTTAGATAGTTGACTTTGAAATTATAAAACTGCAGTTTTTTAGTGATAAAGTGTAAAAATATAACTAAAATTAATTATACAAATTTTACATTTTATATGGAAAACATTTATAATATTTTACTTCTATTATATATAGCGATTTTATCGAATAACTTATGTTCATATTAGTAAATAATAACCTGAATATAGTTACTGGTAAATTAAATATTGTTTTATACCAACATATGTGAGCCAATCATAGAAAATTTAATTTTGAGTTAAAAAAGGACCCTCTCTTTCCCATGTTCAGAAGAGAACGATATACATAAGTATTTATTAGTCAATAACGGAATAAGTGATATAATTAATTAGTTGGAAACATTATTTTGCATCCTATGGTTAAAATGTATAATATGATCAATATGATAATAGGTGTATTATTATAAATTATTGTAGACTTTTAAAATATAATAAGTATAAATTATAATATTTAAAACATTAATATCTTTTTAGAGATATAAAACAAGTCTATTTTGGTATATGTATAGTGACATTATAATAATAAAGAATTTTAAATAAATAAGTGGAAAAAATATTACGCAAGTTATAAATTTATATTTTTCATAGTACATCATACAGTTCGTTTATGGCATTATCGTATGGCAATTTAAAAACTCAGGAGAGTTGCTAAACGCTAGACAGACACAGCTGTAGTCTGCCAGGGAGAGCACTGCTGGGATTCGAACCCGCGTTATATCTTCAACAGCACCTTAATCAACTGAGCAATATCATCCTATATGTGTATACATGGAGAAGATGGTGAATGTGATTAATTAAGGTATAACTGAAGTTCTAAGTAAATAGAAAATTACAACAATTATTACATTTTATTTTATTACATTAAAAAAAAATTAAAATAACATTTATTAACTGTCTAAATTAGACATTGATCAGTTGTTAAACAATTGTCGACGAATTCATCATTTTAAAAATGCGCATTTTATATAAATTTACCATTTCCGTATAAATAGCGAATTAAAACACGAGATCACTAGGGTTGCCGATCCGACTAGGAATATATATATTAGCAACATTTTTAATATAGGCACTAAATTTAAAAATGCCTCTACTATATATAAAAACGTTAAATATATTATAAACTATCAAAAGTATCAATTTAAATACAAATGATTTCTTTGCACGATTATTGATTATTAAAACCCTTACCAAAACATGTACAAGTTACTACAATGGTAATAGAGAACATATATTCTTATAAAACGACAGAGGAAAAAGCAAACAATTATGCAGAAAATTATGGTAAATTAAATATCAAAAAACGTCTTCGGCGAATTGGAGACATTTCAGCTGACTGTTGGTTGATGCTGGCTGACCTATGTTGTAGTGGGTAATTATAAGGTAATTCGGAAAACAAAGGTATTAACGCTGTGTTTACAGACACGCATATTTATATGAAAGGTAAATTATTGAATGATTTATAAATAGTTTACATAGTGGGTGTGTTGTTGTTGTTGTTGCGGCTATGGAGTTGGTAAGAAAGCTTTTACCAACTCAGAGAAATTCTCCTCATTACCCAT